>APFE031105589.1:0-22279 GCA_000404065.3 Pinus taeda
GATATTTTTTAATATTTTCAACAAAATATTTTCTAGACCCACACCTCATACAAAGATACTTTTTGGAGTTTTTAATTTTTGAGCAAACATAAAGTGTGTAAATTTTTTTAATATTTTAAATAAAGAATCAAATAAAACTACACCTAATTTAATATGCTAACACATAATTAAAAAAATATCATAAAAGTATTAAAATTTCAATTAAATATCTCTACTATCCCAACCAAAATGAAACACTAATATTTTTTAATATTTTCAACAAAATATTGTCTATGTCAAAACTTTTTAATATTTTAAATAAAAAGTCAAATAAAGCTACTCCTAATTTAATATGCTAAAACATAATTAAAAAAATATCACAAAAGCATTAAAATTTCAATTAAATATCTCTATTGTCCCAATCAAAATGAAAGACTGATATTTTTTAATATTTTCAACAAAATATTTTCTAGACCCGCATCTCATGCAAAGATACTGGGCCTCTGTTTTTGGAGTTTTTAATTTTTTCTAGTTCTTGGGATGCAATTTCTTTGGGGAATAAAAAAGGAAACTTGTTGACTGGCTTGACAAGATCCTGAATACGGGGACTTACTTTATGCAAAAAAGAAGAAGGAACTAGTTTTTCTATTTTGGATATAGATAATTGATTCATCTTCTGTACCAGTTAATTTATTTGTCTAGATGTGGAACCAATATGTTCCACCATTTTGTCTTCAACATTCTCTAGCTTTATTAGAGATTCTCTAGCATATCCTCTAATTACTGAAGTAGAATTTTGAACACTATTCAAGGAATTATTTACAGAATTTAAAGAAACTTGGACGATATCAAATTGTTCTTTGACCTCTTTGGATTTGGCCATGTTCATTTCAAGACCTTTCACAATTGTGTTTGTCCAATTCAGTTGTTTAGAAGTTTTACGTATTCTGCTATCAGTACCAGATGCACTGTCATCCTTTAATACTAATGGTATTGCTTTGGCAAAATTTTGTCCTTCTCCAAGGACTAGGCCTTTGTATGGAGGAAAAGTTGTAGGTGTTTCAACTTTAAGGCCATCTAGTGCTATCCAAGAATGTTGAGATGAAGTGGATGCATCAGTCATTAAAATCATTTGTTGCCTTCTCTTTTCTAACGAAACATAGAATGAGATCCATGTGTTAGTACACTCCATGTGGTTTTTCCATTCTTGAGACAATTTTATTTTCTCAGACATAGAATGACTGAAACCAAATTCTTCTGCTTTAGGATTTGTAAAAAGATCCCAATTCAACATGGCTTTCATCCATTTGGCAAGGACTCTATTTTTCAGACATCCATCCATTAAAGTGAAGAATTTGTGCATCTCCATGACTACTAGCTTTTTGCAGTCATCCGGAACAAAGCCAAATCGACAATCTGGTATAAGGCCATTAGCTTGCTCAAGATAACCAAGACCATATCTTGGTTTGGCTGGTCTCATTACTGAAAACATTTGAGTTAACCTCGGATCTTCATTTTCCAAAATAGGAATCTCATCATCATCAAAACATGCTTTGACTCATGAGGAAATGGAATTTCTGAGCACTTAGGATTAGGACATGGAATGACAAAAGTTGTAGGTGGGGCTTCACAAGTCCTAGGATGATGGTTCTCATGAATTGCCAAATCTGCAAGCTGGCTTAAAATAACTAGATGTTGACACTCTGGACATTTAACTTCTAGGGAAGAAAAATTTACCATCTGGGCTAATTCAAACAATAAAATATGTTTGCAAGTATTTACAAGAGAACTTGTGCAAGCAATGTCAACAAGTTCAGGATTTCTGTATAATGGTGAACTCCTGCACATTTGATCTTCCTCTTTCTGTCTATAGTAGATTTATGGGGGAAAGATAAGACGACAAATGAGGACTCTTCTCTGATATCTGCAGAAGTAATTTTCTTGATTGACAGAGGCCTAGGGTTTGAAACCACCCAGTGTTCAGGGAATGCCAAATCTTCCCACCTGATTGTTTGGTATTCTATTTTTTGATTTCTAGAGTCTGTTAACACCACAACACTAGCTTTAAAATCTTTACTGGGGGCATGCATAACAACAAGATACAGGGTATTTATGTGCCTGAAGCAACCTCTGGTTTGGATTGCTATGTTATGTTGTTTCTTATTCATATCAAATCCAGTTGTCTAGATTTGGAGCTGGAGAATACTCTCAATAGTTTCATTGAAGACATAAACTGAAAAATTTGGATAACAATCAAAATAAATTGGACCATTTGAAAGAGGTGCAACTATCCCTCCTATTAATGAATCTGTATATTTGTTGTGTGTAAGATCTCGGACAGTGGCTAACACAAAAGTATTCAAACCCTAATGTGTTAATGCATGTATTCCAGTTCTGATACAACCCAAATGAAGGTACTAGGTTTTTAGACGCTTAGCCTCAGCGTGTAGTTGTTTGGAGTTAAGTAAAGGAATAAATTGTACACAATCAGAGTTTTCCTGAATCTAACTGATAGATTCCTTTATACTTATCCTAGTAGCGACAATTAAATGGAAGGTAGACAAATCTGCATAGACTTCTGAAGCATTAATTGAAGGTAGCTGCCATCTAGCAGAGGGTTGGATTTATTCATATTCAAGTTCAGTAGAATTTAAAACCTTACTATATGCAATAGCGAACATATCCCGAAGGGGATTTTCTTAAACAGAGGACTCTTGCTCTTCGATATCACGGTATGAAATAGACTTTCTAATTAGATCCATTTTATATAATGATGAAAAAATGAGTACTGACCCGACGAACCAGACGTTACTGGCTCTGATACCAATTTTTTGCAGGGGATTTCACAAAGCTTGCTACAGTGCTGCTACCGTGTCGCACGCTCTGCGCGTTATGCTGTTGTCGCTCTCTGCTGACTTGGCCTTGCTGTGTCTCTTCGTTTGTCTTCATTGATCAACCTCTGGTGAACTTAGCACAGATCTACTCGGATATTTCACGCTCTATGCCCTTACATACGGCTTCCTTGCCTTCCAATGGTTTGACGTCCCTTCGAACCTTTAGCGAACCCCTAATGAACTTTGAGTGAAGATTATGAGACAACTACTACACAACAGCACAAATTAAAGCACACAATACTCGGAAGTGGAAAATGAAATAACACTCTTTTATTGAATTTTTTAGATATCGATTACCTTGGATTTACGGTCTGTTCATACCGGAGATGGACTGTGTTCGCATTTACCAGACTGTTGCTACTCAATACTGAGATAGCTTACTGGAGGCTACCTGGCGATTACATAGACTCTGTCTTTGAACATATACTCAAAACACACATATAGACAGATACACTAATGATATGGCCACTTTAGGTTCTCACCAGTGCTCTCACACTGATGCGTAGGCTTCTCAGATCACCTAAAGATTTGAGTTCTTCTCGTGATGTAAGCAAATCAGACTGAATGTCCGCAGTTGCAGAGCAGGAGAAACTCTCGACTCCAAACTTTAAAAGACACAATAACTCTAACTCCCAATTCCTTGAATGAGTCTGATTCTCTTTATTTTATAGGAAGAAGAGGGGACAAACATCTGACCATCGGACTAACAAGTTGAGTACGAAAGATTCTATCAATCACGGAGATGTGGTTCAATATCCACCAAAAGTCGAAGAAGTGCTCCAAGTCTTGTGACTAAAGAATCTTTTTCCTATTACATGATTACAATTGATCCTACGGAAAGCAGATTATCTACAATGTGGATGCCTTTTAACCAGTTAAGGCCCATGAGGAAACTGGCCATGAATAGCCCTCATGACTGGACAACATAATTACACAGTGGAGTTTTCTGGATAAACCCACGAAAACCTTTTTATGAAGAAGGACTAGCACTGTGGGATTATTCACCAAGAGATGTGATTCCCGAGAACCTACTTTTGGGATAAATGAGGCCATCCCATGCCTTTGTATAGATCCATCGAACTACCATAGGTTTATTCAGTACATATTGATGCTTTATTTTAGTCATGACTAGCCATTCGTCATGCCTAGCCATAAATTGTTGTAGTATATGGTGATCTAGATAATTTAGTAGATCACTTACTGTGGTACAAGGAATATGAAAACAATAAACAACATTTCTATGGTAGCATTTGTCACATGACATCTGAAAATAACTTTCATAAAAGATTGGATCTATAGCAGTGCAATTTACTCCAAAATCTCTCCACCAGTCACCTAACCATCCTAAAAATTGATTTCTTTGCATGGTCCTAATTGATCCAAATTTTAATTTTGTATAATGGATTTCTTTCTTTCCATCAACATTTAGGAGATCCCACCATAATTTTTTGTAACTTGCAAAATTATAGACAGTGTCAGGAAAAATAAGATTAGGATTATTTTGTGGCCATAAGATAGGAGAATTTATGGTGATTGTCCAATCTGTGTTTCTGGTTCTGTTGATGACTAAATATCTGTGATAAATATTTCTTTGTCTTCCTCCTTCAGACCAAACCATTGCGATGTCATGGAAATTATTTTGTAATGCCTCTTCTGCTTGATGTGTTGCAGTCATATTGCTAGTATACATCATATCATGGATCCAACGATTTCCTTTGGGAAATACTCTTCTTTCAGGCGCTAGGTGTAAAATATCTGTATGTGGCTGTAGATCCACATCTAAGACTTTTGTTTGTCTTAGCTGCTAGGTTGGCTTCCAGTTTTCCTTGTATTCTTCCCAGCTTTGGTCCTCTCTGATAGTTCTGAGAACTTCTTGTTGATTATTTAGGTCCCATTCAGTAACAATGACAAAAACATGTTCTTGTTCTTGTGACTAGGTTTGTATGTATTCTCGGTTGAGAAAATCAGGTAGATAGTTGTCTTCTCTTTTGATGTGTTCCACTTCGAAATCAAAATTTGCAAAAAGGGCTTGCCATCTAGTGAATTTGGCTTCCCCAGGCTTCTTGATATCTTTATTAAGCACCTTCTTAAGGGTAGACGCATCTGTCCTGAGAAGAAAAGGTTTACTGACCAGATGGATCTCGAATTTGTCGATGCTATTCCATGCCGCTTTCACCTCTTTTTCTATAGTAGAATATCTTTTCTTAGTGGGGTTCCATGTTCTTGAAGCGAATTGGATAACTTGTTCTTCATTATCTTTTTTTTTTTTTTAATATACCCCCCCATCCAATGTTGATGGCATCATATTCTACAATCTTATAAGCTGCATCATCAGATATATACAGTATGGAAAGGTCTTTGACCTTGGCTTTAATCTTTTGAACTGCTCTGGTATGGAGTGGAGTCCAAGGTTTAGGATTTTTACACAGCGTCTGATTTAATAAGCTTCTGTCCTTGGCGCAGTCTTGATAGAAATTACTTACGTAATTTAAACAACCAAGAAATTTTTGTAGCTGCGTCTTGTCTGTAATGATGTCTGGAAATTTGTTAGAGAATTCCAGAGCATGTTTTTGCAAGGAGATTTGGCCATTGAATAAGTATGGCCAAGAAATTTAATGGAAGTCTGAAAGACTTCGATTTTCTTTTTGCTTAATACAAGACCATTCCTTTTTATTGTATTTACAGAGTTCTGTATATGTTTAAAATGATCTTGCAATTTTTTTGAAAAAATAAGTATATCATCTATATACACAATCAACCAATCAAAGAAGGGTTTAAATATAGAGTCCATCACCTTCTGGAACTTGGATGGTGCATGCTTTAGGCCGAAAGGCATTACATTCCATTCATAATGTTCGGTTGGGACAGTGAAAGCTGTTTTGAATTTATCCTTCTTTGATATAGCAACTTGCCAAAATCATGATTTCAGATCGAACTTGGAAAATATTTTTGCTCCTGCTATTCTGCTTATCATATCTCCTTTGTGGGGAATCGGATATGTATTATCTACTAGTATTGAGTTCAAAGGCTTATAATTGATGACTAGCCTTGGGATAGCTCTGATTTGTTCTGCTCTTTTATTTACATAGAACCCATAACAATTCCACATGCTCTCTGATTCTCTAATCAATTTCTTACTCAATAGATTCTTGATTTCTTTTTCGCAGAGCTCACGATATTCCTTGTTCATCCAAATTGCCTTAATTTTACATGGCTTACCTATATACTCTGTTTTATAAGGCAATTCAACACAAAGATAAATAAAAATGTCAAATAAAACTGCTCTAATTTAATATGCTAAAACATAATTAAAAAAATATCTTAAAAGCATTAAAATTTAATTAAATATCTCCACTGTCCCAATCAAAATGAAAGACTATGATATTTTTTAATATTTTCAACTAAACAATGTCTATGGAAAATCACGTCGATGCGACCCTTTGAAATTTGGGGCCTGTATTTCGATATTTATGAGAGAGTCGCCTGGGTGCAATGTACGTCACTGTCTGTAAAATATAACCCATCACCCTCGTCACGCCTTTATTTTTCTACATAAAATTAATTGAAAACCCCATAAAATTTATTAACCGACATACGTAAAATAGGGAAAAAATAAAATAAAAGCCCTAATGGGCACTTCTAAATAAAAAAAATTGCCCAAAAACAAAATGCCACAATTCCGAGAACAATTAGAAAACAAAATCTGTGGCGTGACAAGCGAGAGTCACTGATCTGAAGGCCAGATGTGTAATGGGGGAAATGTGTCATGATAGTTGGGTACAAATAACGAGCCACCTGCTCTATGTTTTCGAAGTTTTCTGTTGGATTTGTTCGGGTGAGAGAGCGTTCGTTCGTTGCGCGAGAGGGGCAAAATGCTGAGCGTGGGGAATTGCCATCGCCGCCCCTGGAAGTGCCGCACGAACGCGATCACATTTAAATCACCATTTACTTCATCATCACCATGGTTAAATGCAGTCCCTGCTCCTTCAAACAGGAACTTCAGATCCTTCAAGCTCGAAATCTCCGCCTCTGCTTCCTCGAAGACAAGACTCTGTGAGGAGGAAGCGCAGCAGCTGAGCTTAGCGGATCGGCTGAGGCCCGGCGGCCTCGCCCCCGATGGGTTCTCGTACAAGGAGAACTTTACCATACGCTGCTATGAAGTCGGAGTTAACCGCACTGCCACCATTGAGGCCGTCGCTAATCTGCTCCAGGTGCCCCACATTGCCTTGAAAACCCACAGGAATTTTTCTTTCAATTTGTTTACTTATTTTTTCGAGTCTGCAGGAAGTTGCATGCAACCATGCCCAGAGTGTGGGGTTCTCCACCGATGGATTCGCCACCACGCCTACCATGAGAAAGCGTCACCTCATCTGGGTCGCCGCTCGCATGCACATCGAGGTCTACAAGTATCCCGCTTGGTCAGTACCCAGTAACCTTTACTTTTCAACGGGATTCGAACCCCTGATACAAGTCAATGGGGTTCGAACCCTGGACAGTCTTAGGCCTAGATCGCGTCCGGGTGTTGGCCTCCGTATGAGCCTTCGTATATTCGAATAAAATTTAATATGCTAACAGACGGAGTTTCTTGTTTGGTATCGGTATGTATGCTATGTAGAGTGTTCTTTAGTTTTGGGCATTGAGAAAGTAAAGTAGAGATGAATGTATGAAGCAGGGGGGACGTAACGGAAATCGAGACCTGGTGCCAAAGTGAGGGGAAAATTGGGACAAGACGTGACTGGATTCTCAAGGATGCGACCACAGAGAACATCATTGGCCGAGCCACGAGGTAATGCTAGTTATACGAGATTGTTTTAATAGGGATTCAATGACTCAATTTCAATCCATGGAGAATGTATTGCAGCATTTTCCATCAAATTTATTAAAATAAATAAATCATTCCGAAACAGCTTACTAAGGTGCATTCTACAGCCCACCAGTCCCGTATAGACGAGATCTATGCATGTGCTACTTTATAATCCAAAATGCAAAAATTAGGCAAGATGGGTTTATGCTAGTAAATTTACAGTGAAATTGTAATTTGAGAAATATATATTCTATATTGGCATATTCCACATCATCTTTGTTTCCAAGGAAAAAATTACATTTGATACTCAAGAAGAGATCAATATATATCGTACATGTCTGCTCGACACTGCTAGCAATTCTTCGTATTGATCAACATTTTTTTGACTAAAACGGTTTATTTTGTATCAAAATGATGCTGCAGCCTTACTGTACAGCTTAGTAACACAAATTGTATGGTATTCTTGATGCCATTGTAGCAAAATTATTGCAAAATTTTCAAAACACATTGTTCTTTTGTCTTCTTCTGAGGTAAAGCTATTGATTCTACGGGTATATTCCCTATTGAACTGCTCTAGAATCAGTACTTTTTTGCAAAATATATAAAAACTTGGATTTATACGAGATGCATAATCACTATGTTCTTCATTCTATTCCTCCAATGGGGATTGTTCTCTTGTTCCACTGTTTCCATCTTGACATTACATGGGTCCTGTTGCACCGAGTCTTTTTCCCGAGCCTCCTTTGGGACTGAACCAATTGATAATCTCTGCTGTAATATCCCAGACTGCGTGCTTCCTGCCAAACCAGTCACCATATGTTGTGATATCCTGCGTTCCTCCACCAGATTTTCTATTTGACTCCTCTTGCCTCCTCTGTTGAACTGCCATTTAAATAACCTCTGCTTACCCCTGTTTCATGGTTACCTGCTGGTCATGGAATTTATTGGTGCAGTTAGTGTTTGCAGAGTGATTGATTGAATTCAAACTTTCTTGGTGTCTTAGAACTCGTTATAATCCCAATATCTCACAGATAGCACACCTATCCACATGTCTTTTCTCCTCCATGTCAAATTTTTGAAAATTGAAGTACCAAGGCCGAAATCGAACAAATATTTCAGAGGGCAAGCTTTTGTTGGTTTCCATATTGTAGAGGGAACCACCAGAATGCCATACACATTAGATAGCCAACCAATTTTCTGATTAGCGATGGGATTGAGATGACTTCTAGATTTCATTACCAAAGATTTAAATTTTAAACCATAACAACACCAAATTCAATCTACATGGAGATATCCCACCTTCATTTGTCATTTCAAATAATTTGCCATATTATTTTAATCCCCTTCTTTCATGTACGTGGGCATACAATGATGACTAATGCTTAGCCACTGTCCTCGGGAATGAACTGCCACTTGGGTATGCATGTGCCATGAGCGTACTGACTTTACTCCATAGTGTGTAGTATCTTGCATTGGGTTGTTCATTAATTAAATAATAATAGGATTGGAGTTAATATAATATCCCCTTTTGTTTGTAGTTTTCCAACCTCCTATTGAGTAGCAGAAGTGGCCAAACTGTCTACTTGTTGATTTATTGCTTGTAGAACGAACCTGATAATATTCAACTGAAGCAAACTGTTTGCTTCTTGTTGGATTTTGGATATCAACCTTTCCATGGTCAATTTGCCATATCATGTTGCTTCATATCTTTCCTATGTGTGGGTATACAATGATGATTAATGCATAGCCGCTGCACTTGGGAATGGACTACCTTTTGGGTATGCATGAAAATATTGACTTTACTCCATAGTGTGTAGTATTGAGTTCATTAATTAAATAATTATGAGATTGGAGCTCAAAGTAAGGAATGGTTTGTTCTTTTAAATGCTTAGACCAAGGAGCTAGTACTAAAGAACGAAGAAGTAGAATTCTCAATATTTTATAGTGGGGGACATGTTGCCTCACAACTAATTGACGAGGCGTGGATAGAGTTTAATAGTAGTGGGCGACGAAAGGAAAGAAGGGCTTGCATCAAGCTCAAAGCTCAAGTGGCTTGGGGCAACTGGGTCGACTTCACCCTAATGCACACTCAACTTAGCAATTGGGCAAGCGAACATGGATTGATTTGTCTCAAGTGACTTACTCCAGGTAATAGTCACCTTGAGCTCTAGTACTCACAAGTAATTTTTGAATTCAGTTTGTATCTTCATACCTTTGTGCTATAACCATATTCTGGTCTAGGTGGTCCTTTGATAGAGTTGGGAATTGCACTCCCCCTCCTTTAGAGCTATTTTTTGGTGCATCAACAAGACTCAGAATAGAGAGTGAGTGGGAGTCACAAGGCTATTTGGAGAATTCTTACTTGAGGAAACTCAAAGTTAAGGGTTGTACTGTGGTGGAAGGTTGTTGTATAGTTTTAGGAACCACCGTCAACTTGTGGGGTAGGCCTTGTTTACATAAGGTCCTCAATTTCCTTCTATGCTGGTGGGTTTGGATTGGAAAGGAGAATGTTTTAGTTGGGAGTCTTTTGTTGGGGCTTAGCAAGTTTGTTCTGGGTTGGTGGCCCCAATTTATGTGTGACGAAGTTGGGATTGACCACGACTTTGGGGTTGGTTATCTGTTGCAGAATAAGGGGGAAAGGAGGGGCTTGAATCTTGGTTTAGACAGAATAATTTGTTCAGGGAAGGGGTATAAGAAACTAAATCCTCCCACACCTCATGGTGAGAGACAATTTGGTTTTCCTGTTGTATGCTTTATCGTGGATCATCTTGTGCTGTTGGGACTGAAAGACATTGTAGAATGGTTCTTGAGTTTCATTTTCTCATTCCCAGCTGAGGACAGTAAAGCCAACCTCAACATGCCAAGAGAAAGGCGCTGGATACACAGAGGATCAACATATTATGAAGCAAGAGCCCAACTAGGGAATACGCGTTTACAAAATTGAGTTGTAGGCTCTACTGCACGGTATTAGGACTAAAATTCCTATGCAGGTACAAGAAGAGTTGAATCGAGGAGAAAGGGAGGCGGCTTCACAAGGATCCACATTCTCGGATTGAAAAGTGAGAGTGGAATGGGAAGCATGGGTCCCTAACATTAGGAAAACAAGGAGTTAAGCGAACCAATACAGGTAGACCATCGATCTTTATGGGACAATGAAATTCCTGTTGGGAAGAGTGTCAATGGATGTCTAGGACTTGAGGGGGAATATGCTGCAGGCCACGGACCACCTTCATGGGCACCTGAAGCATAATAATGGCAGATTGGATATATCATGGATTGTCAATTGGCTCATATTGAGCAACACTTGGGGATCCCTCTGACGACGCCCAAACCTCTAGATGACCTAGTCAGTCCAATCTTGGTAGCAGGCTTAAACTTTGAGAAAATTTCTTGAGCATTTCATGACCTTGTTTTATGGTTTTTCTTTTGTTATTGATAGTGATAGTAGATGGAAGGACGAACACTGTAGTGGCAGTCTATTTATGTTTAGTTATGATGTGTTATGCTTGTTTGTGCTGACCCTACATAGGGTCTAGTTTTGGGTATGGTTCGGTCTCCCTGCAGTATGAACGATGCATGTTTTTTGATGTAACCCTTGTTTTGAAGTAACAGAAGTCACCTTACACAAAGGAACAATGTAACTTGGTCAATACTTATCTGTTCTTTTATTATGACACCATTTCGGAATTCTTGCGGTTAGTTTGCCCCAATGGGGTTGATTTGGCAGAATTTTGGGCACTCTATCAAGGGATAATTGCCCTTGAAGTTGGTCACCCTTTCTAGAAGTTGTATAAGTAAACACTGACAAGGAAATGGTCAAATCACTTCTTAGAAACTTCTAGAAGAGTAATGGCGATGATTGTTGTGATCACATTCATGGATGTGACACACTAGCTCACAAATACATCAAATAAGCTCTCATGTATGAACATGAATACAAGAAAAGGGGACTCCCCTCATGCATGTACAAATAATACATATATATTGAGTGATAATGATGATCAAATAATGCTGAGTGTACATGAACGTTGATGTAGATTTTTGGTGATGATGCGGCATCTATGTCATTGTCCATGTCAGTTGATATAGATCCCAATGCATAGACATACATCCTAGGAAACTTTGACGCATCCTAATGTGATCAAATATAGTTGTATATAGGTAGATGGATCCTAATGCATATAAATGGATCATGAGGCACTGTGCATGCACCTCGAGGCATGGTACATGGATTCTAATGGATGGATTTCACCTATAATGAAACATCGAGCTTCAGCTGGTTTTTTGCCACTAATATAGATAAGGTTATCTAGCACAAATAACATAAACAAATGTTACCAATCTACTTAGAGCCAACCAATTAGGACAACCTTACCCCTGTTACATGTGTTTATGGGCTAGGACATAGGTATTTCCCAAGTCCTCTTGGTTAGAGTATGTAAATGATGTTAATTTGTGGAAAGGGGATATAAGGGTAACCCATGAATTAACTTTCAAAATCATGACATGATGGGTTTATGTTTTGGCCCAACTAGCCAATTAAATTGTGGCTAGGAGTCTTCATTTATTAGCAAGGCAACCAACTCAAGGATGAATGTGCAAGATTCCTTGTAGTCAAAGTGCTCCACAAGAAGGGATGTGGTTAAACCCAAAAGATAGAAAGTAATAGGCGTCACTAGAGGTCTCCACAAGTGCACCCTCTAAGATGATCTCCAAAAATAGAAGGGACGAAACCTTCAACATGTGCACCCTCCAAGATGAAGCTCCAAGAATAGACAAAAGACCAAGTAGTATGCATGCAAAAACCACACCTGTGTCCCTCCAAGGATGCCACACACCTCACAACAATTGCCGTCCATAACCACCTCAATAAAATAATATATGTCCCAAGTCAAAGAGGTGAGGACACTCTCCAAGAAGGTCAAAAGATGCCAGGTGTAGATGAAATATCCATGCAATAAAAGTTGAAGGAACACCTAGGAAAGGTACGCTCTAAAAGTGTGTGCCATGCAACTACGTCATCCACCCACAAATAATAAAATACTCTCCAACGAAATATTTTCTAATGAAATGCGCCCTAGGAGACTGTACTAAGGTGGTTACTCATCAATAAATTATTCCTCCATATGCCATGTCATAAAGATGTCCATCCAACCCTGTGCCCTAGAGAAGTGTGTCAACCTCCCCAAGAAACAAAGAAAATATTGCATGCCTTGGAAATTGTGTCCAAGAAGCAAGGCACAACACTAGAAAGCCTGAATTGACTCCAACTTCTCCCTTCATGTGTGAAAAGGAAGCTAGTGAAATAGGGTACCCAAGCTATTAAGCTTCATGTGTGCCAATGAAGGTTGCACTCTAATAAAGTGTTGTATCATGCAAAAAAATGTTCTCTGTAGCAAAACCCCACCATGATAACAACAAAACATAAAGCCTGAACCTAAGGTGCAACACCACCAAGGGATTGCTACATCAAAAATCATAATCTAACCTTATGGAAAGGTTAGATCACCATTAAATCACATGCAATACCCCCCTCCTCTAACTCAAATTTAGGAAATAACACATCAATGAGGGTACTAATATCATCAAGCACATTTCCCCCTAGGTGATGTGTCACTAATGTACCATAATTAAGGTATATCACATAGGAAAATCCCACAAAGGCAACTTGAATCACCCCACCATAGCAAAATCATAAGAGAAGGGGACATAACAAAGTGCTAACTCATCCAATCATCAAGTATGCCCCTCATCACACATCCAACACACGAGGATCATGTAGGACACCCTCTTCTAGTGACACCAACATCATAGATCAACCACCCAAGTCACTGGGAAACATCAACAACAATGTCATGAAACTTCTACTTCCTACCACCATCATCGTCTAACCTCGTGGGAGGGTTAGAACCATTATCCATATCCAAGATAAGCATATCAAACATACCCTAATGAGATAAAATGGTCCACAACAATCAAATATCCAACAAAGCGGTAATCACAAGGCCAGCAATTGTAAGAAGACCACCAAGCAACAACCACAATCATCCAACCAAGGCGAAGGGAGACTCCCTCAACCCAAAGACTTACAACGAAGCAGTAAAGTAAATTTTCAGTAAATTTTCAGCTTAGTCATCCTAGTCTGCTCTAACATAGGATGGAACAAAAGGCTGGGTGAATTTTAATAGCCCATGCAACCAGCCAAACATCTCCTCAATGCCATGGATTTTAACCTTGTGTTTGGTAATGAATCATGATCCAAAACAAGGTTACATGAATATAGGCTGAAATCTGTAGTACATCATAGCTGCAAAATGAAATTACATTATGAATATGGTTTTCAATACAAATTCTGAACAAGAATAGCATGCTTCAGCAAATGCTAACTCAATCCCATGTTGAAGAGGGCTGAAATATGAATATGGCAGCCCATCATCTGCCTCCAAATGGTAAAAAATAGGCCTTTTTAAAGGCAAATTTGCAATAAAAACATTATTAACACTTACCATTATAATTATATATTTATTTTTATGCTATATATTATTATTATTTATTTATTTCTATCCTAACAACCTATTACCATTATGGTTTTGACTTAGAACATATATTATTAAATTAATCGTGTTTATTATTTTTTGTTTTTAATAGCCATTATAATTATTTTATATTATTATTCTAATATAAATAAATAAATTATTTTTGATGCTTTTACCTAATTTTACTTTTTTCCAAAAAACAGAATAATATATTTAATCTTAATATTGTAGAAATAATAAAAATATTAAATTTACTTTTGTCCTGGGTCCTAGAGTCCATAGTAGCCGGTACGTAGCCATTGGAGTCTCTGCTTAGTCTATTTAACATGCTAGGCGGGATGTGTTTCTTCAACTTGTCCTGACGATGAACCACACTAGTTGGTTTGAAACGCGTCGACAAAGGTCTTTTTTATGTGATTTACGCCAAAGCTCTTCTTATAACTATAATGAATCACAGAAGCCTCAATTCTACAATTATTAACACTTACGAAAAAAGAGGAAGTTGGTTGCTCCAACAAAGAAATGTCTTCAACCAAGCATAAGGATGTGGTAGAAAATGAAATAAAATTTCTAGTTTTGGAAACAAAATTTTGCACACAATTGGATGGCTGGAAATGGCTGTCATAAAATATGCATTCACTATCATGCTGTTCCAAACAATTTCCAGCACCAAAAATATTATTTCTTGCTGAAAAATCACATGCATTTTCTCAAATATTTGAATAAGAATATGACTGCAAATTTGCAGCGCTTTCAAAATCACAAAGGGGCACTAAAATTTGAAAAATTCAAGCATTTTTTTGTCATAAAAGAAGGCTGAAAATTTCTGCATGATATGACAATCAGAAAAGCATGCTGTTCTAAACGAAAATTAACCCCCACTAGTGGAGATGTTGTGCTGCGTGCGTAAAAAGATGGAAACATGAGGACATATATGGATGGAAAATGTCTGCATATTTAAGACCAAGAATATGCCCCACATGCTCTAAAAAACTTGCAATAACCATTGACACACATGGCTGAAAAATGCTACTAAAAAAATCTCCAATATTTTCCAACATATATGGCTGTCCAAGAGGATCAAAATGTGCAATATTAGTATCATTCTCCTGGCTGTCCTCTTTATCATGTGTAGCTACGATAGAATCTTCAATAGCCTCATGCAATCATAACACACCATATTTTTCTTTAGCATATTCAATAAAAGATGTCCATGCTTTCTTTTTATCATTTATTTTGTTGAAGCGAGCTTTTGAAGGGTTCTCTTATATACAAGATTAATACTATCAAGTTTCCTTTTCATGTCTTTACAAAATTTCAGCTCAAAAAAATCATTTAATTCTTCCATTTGATCCTCTCTACATCGATTCAAAATCCTTGAAAAATTAAGAGGAAATAACAAAATGAAAATATCTCATTTGGATTGAGATTACAATACTATTCTCCAAAGTGTGAACATTTCCATAATTACATATTCATGGACAAAATTACATTTTTCAATAAACTCCATGAAAGATGCAACAAAAGGTAGAAAATTATTATGATTTCCATTGAATCTCAGAGTGTGCTTCGTCAGTATTCATAGTGGAACTTATGTGGATATCCATGAATGCATAAGAAATTTAAAAGCCCAAGCAACTTTGCTCCCAACTCCTTGCAAGATGGGTTTAAACTTCACACCTTTTTACTTCAAATCTAAACAATCTGAAATCATTATCATACCTCATACCCATGATGTGGAGTTGCCAAGGTAAGCAATCAAATGTGTTCAATATTGTTGAGTGTGCTCATCTAAATAATCAACAATGTCCTCAAACTTCTTCAAAAAACAAAGGCTTCATTCATGTTAATTTTTCATCACTTGTTCTATGCTGCAACTATTACTTCAACAATATTTAATAGCATTCAATTTCTCAATATCACTTCTTCAATTTTCCAATGACAGTAGAGCAATAGTAGATAGAACAAATAAACAAATGCACATAGAAAGACAGCCAAAAGACAAGAGACACAAATTCAAACTTTGACTTAGTTAACATCCAATGTCAATATTCAATATCAAACTGTTATCCAAAGCATAGACAAAGTAAAGAGATGTAGTCAACAATGGTCAAATCTGAACCTTCTGTAATCTGATTCGGTCAACATCAGTCAACAGCATTAGAGTCAACCATAACCAGTCAATGGTCAAGGGTCAAAACTGTCCTCCAGCAGCTTGATCAAAGGGCTTTCAATTCGGCCTCTGTAGCAGGTCAAACATCTCTCAAAACAGTGCCAGTCTGAACAGTCAAACCTGGTCAATGCATAGGTGAAATCTGCGGTCAAAGTGCCGAGATTTCCTCAGATTCTGTGCCCTCCAATGCAGCCTCTTGAAACAGAAACAGTCCCAAAGAAAACGCAGTCAAAGCATGTCAAATGTGCCCAATTTAACACAGGTCAATGCCCTGAAACAACCCTGCAATTCGGCCCAGTCAAAGGTGTCTTCTGTCCTTCGCACGTGTGAGAGGAGTCCTTCCAAGTCTGAGCTGTACGAACCAATAATAAGAGGAGAGAGAAGATGTCTCTTGTATTTATACCAATCCGACTGGGTGAAAAAACATATCGAATGGGCATCATGAGCCTGCTGCCTACATAAATGTGTGGCCGATCTTAACAATTGTACATGTGTGAGAATAAATTAAAATTCCAACTTCTGCTTGTCCAAAATGAGTGATCTTTAGGTCGATTGTGGACCTCTCGAAGAGAGAAATTTAATACAACAGTTATCTCCATCAAATGAGCTGTCCAAAGTGGAATTTAACCCTAGTTGAATAATTTAACAATTCATTCATGAAATCGCCGTATGAACAAGAGATCTTCAAAACATGTACTCATAAAATCAATGTGGCAAATCTACCCAATCCAAGAAATAGACTCTGTCCCAGGCAGTAACAACAAAATTTAGCACTTCCAAAGTGATGTAAATTCCCAAGCATCAAGGGGCTATTTTTGTGCAACTTGGAAAGACTATCCACTATAGCCATAACAGCTCTTCCTTCTCTTTTGGTTGGCTCTTCTCCAACACAAGTGGAAATTCCCTAAAAAGTAGTATTGCTAAAAGGCTATCGAGTGGAAGCACAAGGTGATTCAATGGAGACGACTTGGCCTAAGCAAAGCATGTGGTGATATTATAATTGATTGAGTGGTGTGAGAAGGGAGAAAATCCAAGCCCATTAATGACTTGGTCTTGGATTTTCTCCTCATTTTTCCCTTCTCACGCCATTCATTAATTCATTATACTATGCCCCCCTGTTTTGCTAAACCAACTCTAAATTAAATCATCTTGTCTCCACTATATAGCCTTAGCCATCCTACCTTTTATAGAAGCCCCCCTTGGGTTGGACACGGGCCAACCAAAAGAGAGAGGAAGAGCTACCATGGTGACAATAGGGAGCCTTTAGAAGTTGCATGAGAATAGTGCCTTGATACATGGGATTTTAGATCACTTTGGAGGTGTTATATTTTGTTGTAACATAGTTGAAGAAATCTTATGTACTCCAAATATTAATGATGTCGCATCACATTCCATGGACGTTGCCAATGAACAAATATCCTGTTGGCAATATGGTATTTCTAATAATAAACAAAGAATGCTAATGATTTCCTGGTTTGTGATCATTCATGGTTTTCTATGCATACTGATTTTTGCAAGCAATATTGAGAGCATGTATAATGCATATTTTCCTTTAGAAAATCAATGAGAAGAATAATGACTTTTTATTGCACAAGTGTCTGTCATTGCATTTCTTGATTTTTTTACGACATGTGTTAAATAAGAATTCCATGTTTTATTTTCTTTTTGTTAGCACATGGGTGATGATGAATCAGG
Source organism: Pinus taeda (assembly GCA_000404065.3). Taxonomy (NCBI): domain Eukaryota; kingdom Viridiplantae; phylum Streptophyta; class Pinopsida; order Pinales; family Pinaceae; genus Pinus; species Pinus taeda. The sequence continues at coordinate 18,082 of APFE031105589.1, forward strand.
ATACCAGACGGCTTTATAGAGTAACTGATGATGTGAGGGATGAATACATGATTCATTGCCCAAAATCTCCCAGGTATGTTGCCAGTTTGAAGCTCCCAAGTTTCTTTGTGTGCCCTCTGATAATGCTGGATAAACATCTAAGCTGCATGCATTTACTTAAAGAATGACTAGAAGGGGTTTTCATTCCCAGGCTGGCATTTCCGGAGGAAAATAATAACAGTTCCAAAAAGATACCCAAGCTTGATGATCCAGCACAACACTCAAGATCTGGTCTTATGGTAAGCGGCATTGAATTGGTTGAAGCCAAAGATGCATTGTATTGTTTTCCAAAATTGTCTTTGTGATATATTTTTTTAGAAATTGCCATACAACATTCAGTGCAGTCATTTTACATTGGAATGCCATCATGTGTGCTATCTAGTTTTTATAGCGCATAATATTTGAACCAGAAAACATTCTTCTCCCTGTAAATTATAGGACCATTAACACTATTTTGTAGATAGCATGACACTGATTTTATAATTATATGTCAGAGAACTTTCATATAGTTTTAGGTCTGATTTTGATCTTGAGTTGATGAGGATTAGGGATTCAACTTTATTTCATGTTTATTAGGCACCCATGTACCAAATTACCCACAGAAGTTCTGAGATATGAATGCACGTGTCGTACATTTATACTGTATGAAATATCATTGAATCTGAAGTCGCTGATCAATTGGCGATTCTGCAGGCAAATAATCTTGATGTAGCTGGAAAAATGCATGTGAAAAATTGCAAGCCTAGCTAGTTTCAACCTATTTGTGGAAAAATTGGCCTGCAGTACTCATATTTTTAACAAATAGAAATTAGATATTAGGATTAAAATAGATTCCACATAGATTTAGGCAGGTGACATAATTGCTCAAATATGTAATACAGTTTCATGTGATTATTATGTGTCTGTACCTCTGTAGACTTTAGCATTCAAAATGCTACACAGAGGGGGGTCCCTTGTCCCACTAAGTTCTAACAAGGGGGCCTCATACACCAATTTGGTGTTTGGCTTGGCCATGACCTTATAATTTAGATTATTGTTATTATTATAATCGGTACAAGACCCGCATCAGTACCTACTATCAATCTTTCAAGAAAAAAATGTTGCTTACAAATTCAGAAATTGCATTTAACATTGGGGTTCCCTGCCTCTTTTCCCTGTGAGTTTTCAGCCTTCAGCTGAATCTGAAATATAAATGACAGCATTATATATTTCACTTTGTTCCAACCAAATACACAACACAGCTCAAGAAAATAAACACCAAACAGTTGTACTTCAAGGAAACTATGTTTTCAGCCTTTCGGGAACAATCCCCGACATATAATAGATCTGAAAATAACTTGTAACATCACATTATTACAACCACAAGTCTGCCCTTTTGGCTTCTATGTACTTTTGAAATCACTCAACAAAGTTTGCCAATTGTTCATGATAAATCAGCATACCATACAGTGCTAGAAACTACTCATTCACTGTGAGAATGTAAGTTAAAAGTAAAAAATGCAGGTGCACAAGGCTTGGACAACAAATTAAAATACATACCAACATCTTGTTGAAGCTGGTACAAGATGGTCCTTCAAGCATATCACAAGCTGGCACAAGATAATCCTTCAAGCTTATCACGAGGTGGGATTCCCCAATGCCCCCAAACCTTATCTAGGGCATTCACTATCAATAGAAAAGCCTAAACAACAATACAAAGGCATAGCAAGGCATTCCACCAAGCCTTTTAGCCAGACTAAATGCTCCACAATGGGCTAGCATCAACATCAACAAGCCCACTCTTGATCTTTCACTAAGCTTTCCTCACACGATGTCTCCAAGCAAACCATGCCCAAGTCTCCTGTAACGTTTCTTTGCCACAAACCCTAGGTCCATCTCACACAACTTAAGCAGGTCTCCTCTAGGTTTTTGCCTCCCACAAACCCTAATGCTTTCCGCTCTTACATAAAGACAAGTACAAAGTTTTGAGATGAGTTCCTTTTCAAGATACAAAATGATCTAATGAACTCTCACATGCTTCTACATGGGTGCTACAATTAAAGACTCTTTTCCCCTTTTATATAGAATGGGTGAGGGAGACCAACAATGCTAAAGTGGACTAGGTCCAAAAGTAGCCTAATCTAATCCTTAAGATAAGATCTGCAAGTGAAGTGTTCTCTCCCCAGGGTGTACACATGTCAAGACAATGTTTCTCAAGTGGTGTGTTGAGGAATATAGTTTGAGCAGGAGCTTCTTGTATATGTTAGGTGTGAATGTGCAAGTAGCTTGAGACAACTTCTAGTGACGACTTGGTAAAAATGGGAAATAATAACATTGTGTAATTTCACTTAAATAAGTAAAAGTGAAAGTTGAATTTCCTGTATTCTCCTAGCCTTAGAAATCTAAATGAAATATTTAAGAGATTCTAAAATATTAGTGAGTTAGATTTGATCTAATCTTAGCTGTGCACTTCATTTTTGAGATGAGGTGGTTGCTAGGATTTGGGAGATTAGTTGCTAGGATTGAGGAGATTAGTTATCTCTCTCAAAGCATAAATAGAACAAGATGGGAGAGGTAGAAGACACATTTTGTACTCCCAGAAGACTCGAGAGATCAGAAGAGATCAGTTGAGAAGATTTAAAGCACATGAGAGGAGCGGAGGTCTAGAAGCAGGTCAAAGTATAATATGTACAGTACCATATAACAGTTCATGCAGGTGCCAGGCATATTAAATTTAGAATATGTAATATTGTATGGCTGTAAGTTTGACAGCTTGTGGATGTTTTCCTGTAAGCTTGGAATATTTAAATGAAAGGCTAATTTGAGGGTGTAATTATTGGTGTATCATTTTATGCTTTTGTTGTTCATTTTTTAGCTATATGTGTGAATGTTGCATATTCAGAAATATTTATTTCTGTAGTTAAATAAATTCAGAATCAATCTACTTAAATTAAGAGAAACATTGGACAAGAGTCACAAAGGGCTTAAAAATTGAAGTGGTGCACTTTCCAAGCATGGTCTTCAAGTGTCAAGTGCTCCTTATCACAAGGCTCCTCGCTCTCCAAGACAAGCATCCAATGTTCCAACACTCAACAACATACGTGTCTTGTGTCCACATACAACCCTAAGTGATGTGCTTAATCTAAGCATCCTCAAGTGAGGCACTTATCCTCTTAAGGCATGCCAATTGGTCCTAGTTCCCAGGGCTAGGTGCCCTTCATGTTAGTGCCTAATTCTCCTCCTCCAAGGTAGATTCAAGACCCATGCAAGCAACTCTCATCCTCAACATGTGTACCATGTAAGATATTAGTGTCACATAAGTTAACCACCTCATCAAGGAATGTGCCACATCTAGCACTAAGTCCAAGGTCATTCAACCACTTATAGGAAGCTCTCCATATGTGATCAATGAAAAGGTGTAAGATACAACTAAGGGTTTAGGGTTTCAACATACTTCGTATGATGTCATCCCTAGCATGGGGTACATTGTAAACACTTTTAGAGCAACCAATGCTAACACCCACCGACCTCAAGAATTTTCATAGGTCACCTGGGACAATGAGCGTGATAAAGGAAGATTTAGGTTGACATGGAGCATCTCGAAGAGACTTAACAATTATTGCCTCATGAGATATGGAGAAACATTTGAACTAGGCAATAATAGAAGTAGAACGCTAATAGAAGACTAATAGCCTAATAGGAGAAACAATAGCAAAAGAAAAGGATGAAGGAGAAGGTGATCTAATTATTGCTTCATGAGATATGGAGAAACATTTGAGCTAGGCAAAAATAGAACACTAATAGGAGAAATAATAACAAAAGAAAAGGATGGAGGAGAAGGCGATCCTAAAGGAGGGAACTTACCTTTGAAGAAAACACTTCTTTGACTCAAGGCATCATTAGTAGATGGATTATACTAACAAAATGCCTTGGACTCCTTATTATAACCAACAAAGATACATTGGTGACACTTGACTTGAGCCAGAACAATACCTAACGAGGCAAAACCAAGGTAGAGGGAGTTGCTACCTAGGCGGATTTCTAGCCAAGAAATCTAGATCAGTGTTGTAGGTGCATATGAGATCGGAAAGGTGCGACTCGATGGTTGGAAGGCAGATTTCCAAGAGGGAAATCGAGATTGAGAGGGAGTCGAAAAGAGAACTTCCAGAGGGAAGTAGAG
>APFE031105597.1:0-36268 GCA_000404065.3 Pinus taeda
CCTGTAATAAGATACAATACAATACATTATCTTCATAATATTTTCATGATCTAGCTGAGGTGGGCATTCCCATGCTCAGCTTTATAAATTCATTCTCATGTACATAAGACAGACAACCGTCTCTGTGGCAAACTGATGATTCTGATAGAGCCATCATCCTTTGATTCGGTTGATCATCTGTGCAACAATGATGTACATTTGATGTCTTTATTTTCCTGAATATATTGTAGCCCGGATGGATGAAACTAGATCTGGGGTCTTCAAACTCATTCAATCTTCACCCAAAGTACAAGTCGATCCATGTGAGAAGATGTTTTGGAGTCGAACATGGAAAGACATCGCTTGATTACCAGCCAATGATGTAAGATGTTAAAAGGTGCGAGAGGAATCACTGATAATGATGATGACCCTCAAGGTACGACAGTACAATTCGCATGGTGTGAAAATGGGACTTGGCATCGAACACCACGCAAAATCTTTCAGTCGAAGGCCATTGATGTAAACCTGTCGCCGGAAGTGAGAAACTTGCCATTGAGGCATCCAAGCTTCAAAGTACTGAAAGGGTCGTCCCTAGGTTGACTTCTTGGATAATGAGCTAATGTCAACAAGAAGTGACCCGTCATAGGAGGGCCTTAATGAATCCCACATCTACGATACAAAACTGAGCAAATGACTTTGTAGAGGTGAAAACGATCTGATGATACATGGTTCAGGGTGGCGCTCATGAAAGAATGAAGGGTGAAGGTATTGCAGTGGATGAGACACAAGCTAGGTTGGTGAATTCTCTGAGCGACTTCTCTTGAACATATCGGAGACACTGAAATGGATTGGTAGTGCTAACCCCAAAAATGGATGGTATGGAGGACTAATGGTAACATGACTAGTGAACGGAATAACCCAACTCGACTCAGTCATGGTGATGGAGTGAAAGTGTCATGTTCAAGAGCAACTTGCTACCAGTAAAGTTTCTTCAATTTTTCTTCCCAATTTTTCCCCAGTCATTGCTGACCATTACCTCTTTATTTTTATCAAGCTTGAGGAGGATAACATATTCTTGTTCTATAATTTTCCCTTCGAGCAAACCCATCGCTATGTTTTAATGAGCCTAGCGACAGTGAAACTCGTTCTTGTCTGCATGGAAAAGTTTGTCGCTATTGGTTTTAACAAGTTTAACGACAAAGATAACTTAGTCCTTTTTCAATTTAGAGAGTTTGAAAAGGGATGGAAAGGAAACTCCAATAATCCTTTTTTTTCATATTATCCCTTAAGTCTGAAAAATTATAAAATAATATGAAAGGTATGAATTTTCAATAGTTTTAACGAGCTGAACAAGACAAGTGCTCGATCTTTTTGTGTAATGATCCCTCAGGTCCAAAAGTATTAAAATCTAGAGGAGGGATGGCACTTCCGATCATTTTAACAAGCTAGAGTGGCCAATTGCTAGACAATCTTTTCATATTTTATGAGTCAGATGAAAAGAGCTTAAAGGAGACTCATTTTTTGAGGAACAAGTGAAATTTTTGGGTAGTAGCTGGTTCTAGGTAAGGGTTGGAACTTTTCAATCACGGTAGGGTAAAGAAGATGGCTAACAGAATCACTCATCGCAGCTGTTCCTCAAAAGGGGTAAACAATCAAATGGAGGCATATGATTGGCTAAAAATAGAGTGGAGGTGATGGTAAGAACACGACCAAGGCTCAAAAGCTGATTATAATGCGTTCGAAAGGGTTATTTATTGGAGGTGGGTTCATTTTTTAATGAGCTTAAACTCTGGTGGAACATATTCTTATTGCTGGGTTTAATTTTTAACGAGCTTGAACTTGGTGTAAAACTGCTCGTGGTGGGTTTATTTTTTAACGAGCTTGAACCCTACAGTAACACTGCTCGTGGCTTGGTTCATTTTTTAATGAGCTTGAACCATGCAACGACATATGCTTAGATTTGGTTTCATGTTTACAGAAGCTTGAAATGAAAAACTATGCTTGTTATAAGTTCACATGCCCCCAGCATAACGACACAAATCGAGGTGCATGCCCCCTAAGCTTCATTGCATTCAACGCAGTTGTTGGAATGAAGGTTTACCTTCGAGATCTTTGAAAGAATCGACTTGGATTTTACGAGATCATAATCAAAGACTCGATTTGGAAAGGGAGTTGTTTCATTTTTTAATGAGGTTGACACAGTAAAAGAACTGTCCTCATGGCGACCTTTAATCACAACTCATAAGGGGTCATGAAGGAAAGATCTGGTTCTAATGCCCCCAGTCCATAATGTACAACATCACTGAATTGATCATCAGATGATGTAGCTATGGTAGGGCTTGGAGGCAATACCTCGCGATGATCCACACTATCAAAATGTTCAAAGTTCTTCTTCATTTTTGTTGATGTAGAAGATATCATGTGACAGGGTTCCACTATGGCCACTTCTACCAGATTACTCGGAGGTGGAAGGGAAAAAGTCCCCATTAAGGAAGGGTCTTTTAGGAGACCTACTCCGATATTTTGAAGTGATTGAGAGCTTCCATGGATCAATGGAATGCTTCCGGTAACTTGAGAACTGTTGGGGAGAAAGGTTTGTTGATCAACAATTGTAATTCCTCCTTGAAAGGGAAATGTAATATTTCTAAACTAAGTTGACACAACAGCAGCCATAGCATAAATCCAGGGCCTTCCCAGTAGGATATTGTAATCGAGGTTGCCATCGATAACTTAAATGTCAATTTCTACTGTCTTGCCCCCCAGTTCAACTTGCAAGTTACTTAATATCCCATACGGCATGTATGTTCTTCCATCGAACATTTTTAATGTCGTTGATGATCGTGACAAGGGTGGAGAGCCTAAAGTTTTCCAACAACTCATTGACATAATACAAGCAGATGCCCCCTCATCAGTGATTGTTTGATGAATAGTTTTGTTGAGGGCTTTTACTTGTATGAGGAAAGGGAGCTGGGTCAGTAACTGAGGTTCGTACCCTTTGTGATTAAAGACCACTAGATTGGAATCCGCTACATCAATCCCACCTATCGCTGATAACGAAGCCTTCTTTTGGGAGGGGAAATTTTGTAGTACTTCAAGTGTCGACATAGCGGATGGCGATTGGGCCAAATTCTCCACTATATTATAATTCTATGCTGCTCGAGCATGAGGATTAAATGTCAATTTATGTACCACTCCCTTAGGCGGTTTTATTGTTAATTCAGGAATGATTGGTGGAACAACTTTTGGCGAAGTTGTTGTCAAACTACCGGGTTGATCTATAGCCTTGTTGTTCGATGACTGTGTATTTCCATAATCTTTATTCCTTGTTGATATCAAAGCATCATTTTGGTGTTTTGAGATGGATAACATAAGCGCTTGGGATGGGGAAGCACGATCACTAGCAACCAAGTTTATTTCTGGGCTCAAAAATGGATTAGTCAACACTGCTGGGGTATTTGAAGTTTTTAAAAATTTCATAACCTTAGCTTTATGTGGACATTTTTTTGTGAAATGCTCATCGTCGCATATGTAACATGGATAAAGAGGTCTCTTTTTCCTAGTAGGGTTTTTAGAAGATTTTTTAGGAGGTGAATTTTCCTGTTTCTTCTTGCCCCCTGGTTTCTTTGGATTTTTTCCCTTGTCAGTTGACACGACATTGACCTCTGAGGTGAGAGGTTCTTCTTTTGCATTTTGACTAGAAACTGTACGGGCTTTCTTAAATGTAGCTATTGCAGTTTTTGTGCTTGTCGTACCTATCACGCCATCGTCGGCATGACAGTCTTTGTTTGATTTAGGAGGAGGAGGAATGGAAAACTCTGGTCTAGGAGCATCAGGAATTTTGTCATAGAGCGTGCTAGACTAAGTATAGATCAAGTCTAGATATTGCACACGAGCAATGACTTGCTCTTCAGTGACAACTCCCCCCTTAGCGACATCTTTTGTAACAGAACGTAACAATGACTTAATAAACCATTCAGCTAGCAGTTGATAAGGAACATATGTTTTTACCATTCGATGATGACATCACCACTCATGAATATGATTAGATATGTGAGTGGCTGTCGTCTGCCTAAAATTGGTAAGAAGCTCCGTTCCTGTTTCGTACCATATTGGTAACTGAAAATGGGTTAAAAAGGTCATGGCAAGGGTGCTGAAGTTATCAAACAAAGCTCTAGGAAATTCTATATACCATTTATTTATCAAACCAGTTAGCGTTCGCTGAAAAAGGCGAAGCCTAATCGAATCATTATTGAGAGTGTTGGATGAACACCACAGATGAAAGGTCATCACATGAATCAACAGATCTTCACCTGGATTTCCATTAAATTTAGGAATATCTGATGGAATTTTTTATGAGGAATCGCTAGCCAAAAAGGGGCATAAGCAATTGGATCATTCGTCAGCAGATTTAGATATGGTAATTCTAGAGTTGCTACAAAGGGCAACTATTGATTCAGGTTAGGCAAAGCATACCCAGGATAAGATGGAATTGCCTTAGCAGTGGGTCTTTGCATACTAGCATAATGTATTTGATGTTGGTAACTTTGATAAGGTTGATGGGAATAACCATTATAGTATGTTTGTTGATAACCACTTTGTAAATGTAGTTGCCCATTACGTACAAAGACTTGTTGCTCAGGTCTTTGATATGATTGCTGGAATTGCGGTTGTTGATATTGAACTAGCCATGGTTGTTGGACCATTTGTTGTTGTACAATACTGGAATTGCGGTTGTTGATATTGAACTAGCCTGAGTCGCTCTAGATAAGGAGGCACTAACCTGAGGTTGTGATTGAATCGCTGAGATGAGAGGTTGTTGTATTGCAACCTGAGAAACTTGGGGTTGACATACAATAGGTAGCACTTGTACTTGTGATGCAGTCACCATAGCAGGTATAGTGGGAATATTCAACACAGGATGGACTGGTTGCATTGAATATACAACCCTTGGTTGTTGAGGCAGTATTCGTACCCAACCACTAGATGTAATTCCAGTTTGACCTGAACTTTGTTGTAAACTCCCATATGGTTGTTCTCCATGAGGGAACAATGAAAAGGCATACTGCCCCCCATACGGTGGCAATCCAATACTTAAAGGGTAGATTAGCCTTTGAAGACACATTGGATCAATTTGTTGAGTTTCAACATAAGAAATACCAGATGAGAATCCGGATGAAGAAATAGGAACTGACCATTTCGTCGAAACAGTCCCTGATTGGAGTCCAGCTTGTTGTTGATAACTTGTTGCGACAGACGGTATACTAGCAACCATTGTAGGAATGGCAGTAGGAAGCTCCATCGTAGCTATGTTAGTTGACACAGTCCTAGATGTTGATGGTTTTTCAGACATGTTTAGTCTATCCAAATATTTCCTAGTGATTCGACAGGAACTTGCGATGAAAAAGAGCTAACTTCTATAGTAGAAGGATGTAAGCGGATACCAGTTCCAAAATGCATTGGAGTACTAGGTGGAATATCCTCCACTATCTCTTCTATAGCAATCAATCCAGGTGGAAGAGGTAGACCGTCAAGTCCGTAAAATATTTTTGGTGCCGAAGAAGGCATAGACTTTGTAGCGACAGATGTTGGAGGGGTGAGACCTTCTGAATCAGCCCTAGGTGGAGATGTTTCAGGAATAGAGGTGTCTACTGTTACACTAGGATCAGTTCTAATGTCCTCTTGTAACTACGAAAATTCTTTTGTAAAGGCAGATGTACCAGAAATAATTGGAGTAACTATAGTCTTTGATGATATTGAAACACAAGTTTCAAATAAATCAGGTGAATTTGACTCAGTTAAACGAGAATTCCGTGCCTTGGATGGTTTTGTTTATCGGGTCAAAGATGGTTGACTCGCTAGTATCCACGAACGATGGGGTTTTTATTGACTTTCTTCCACGATTGCGGATTACTTGATCAACTCAAAATAAAAAGGGGAAAAATTTATTCCAAATTAAATGAATTTTATGACGCTTTGACACAACTTGCTTTTTCAATTTTTAAGAGTCGAAAAAAAGTTAAAGATGACTCTAGTCACCTTCAATTTTTAATGAGCTTGAAATGACAAGTGCTCAGATGGACCTTTTCTTTTAAGGAGTCTGAAAAGAAACAAAAGAGACTACTCTAGAAATCTAGACAGAGGGGTTACCAAACCAATCACAAAACTGTAGAATACTTTTTATGGTACGATAGTCAATCTTCCCGAATGTTGTGTTCAATGCATTGCGATCGATAGGGCGGTAGACATGGCTTCCTAAGGATAAAGGATATAGCCTATTGTGGTCTCCCAATATATACTCGATGGTACATGGGAGCACAAGTCCGTACTGGCACTTGTCATCTCAAAGAGGAGGAATCACCCATCCTACAATGAAAGAGATAGTTACCAGGCTTTACAACGCCAGAATATGTCTCTAGCCTAGACTTTAAATGTTGTGCGTTAGGTTCCAAAGCATTTTTATGTTCATTGAATTTATTTTACAGTTGATCTTTCTTAAGAAGTTTTCCTTTCAGGTTCACTGTGTGTTGTAGATATACAATTCCTAAAATGCAATCTAAGATGATAAACAATCATTTAATGTTCTTTCTACAATGAAAATCCTAGCTACTAAGGAAAGAGAAGCAAGATTATTTCAACATAGAGCAGAGAGCACACACTAGATGCACTGTTCTAAATCAAAATCAGCAAGCAGTCTAAATGCAAATGCACATGCATGTATTTGTTTTCGCTTTCTTAATGTGCGAATGACAAAAAGAATGCTCAGTACAAATATAAATCGTATCAAGCGATAGCACTAACGGTTTTCTTTTCAAAAGACGAAAGGAAGATAATGACGACACTTTGTGATTTTGAATTGAAAACTACTTTCGACACTTGAAAAAATATTAATTAAAATCAAATACAAGAGTAGCAGTGTAATCGACCATCAAGAACAATAGGATTCTTTTCTTTGACTAAAAACAACACTTGTGACACTTCCAAATCAAAAGGCGACAATTTGATTACACTACTTCTTTGTAAAGGAGAACCGTAAATGGCAAACAATACATACAAACATTTACAGTTCTTTGTACTATGGAGACTGAATCATGCAAAGGAAGGGAGTTTCCACAGTGGTATACTGATCATAGACAACAAAACTCTTGAATAAAGCTAAAGAGAGTGAACAAAAAACCAAAATCTGGAAGCATAATAGGTCTTATCTAATCATCGCACGTGTAACACAGGGAAAGAGCGAAGCATCTCACCTACTACACATGGGAGGTTCAATGCATCCAGATTCCCAAGAGGAGAAGGTGTGATGGTCCAAGGATGAGACTTCAACTTGGTTCTTGGTCACAGTTTGCAGCTTAGTTTAGGGATTTAGGCTGAGCTAATGATAGTCAGTAAATGAAAATCACAGGGGCTGATCTAATGAGGCTACTTGAGCCACTACCAGGGCAATTAGGATGTTTGCAAATTAATTTTTCAGTTTATAAAAAAAACCCAGAGATAGATTGAAGTAGCATTGATCTACTTTGCATTTGCATAGCAAATGAAGTTCAAAGGCTCGCTGGCTTAACTTCAGGCTCCGTCTGTAAGTTTATAAAGCAAACAAATATAGATAAGCAAACAAGATATTCGCTCCCTAGTGGAGTCGCCATTTTGTTATCAGGAAATCTAGTGTCTATGCAGAGCTGCTAGTCTCACTAAGACGGGTAGCTATCTTAGAAACAAACAGATTAAAGTTACTTTTATTTTCCTTTATGAGAAGTAGATAGGAGAGGAGCAAAGAATACCAACCTCAATATTTTGCTCGGTTCCTTGCTCATTCCTTCTCCTCTCTGACAGATCTTTGCCACTCTTTCCTTGACCACTTCGCTTCAAAGAGTACCTATAAAGTCAAGGCAGCATAATACCTTCAAAGTGCAGAGATCTACAATCATAAAGAATATAGGACCAGATATATATTGACCACACAAATGCATATATTATGAGACATACAAGAATGTGGAGGAAAAATTGAATAGCTTTATTGATGTAAATATTAGAAGAGAGGATTACAACCCATTTATCTAACCTAGCATAATTCTCGTAGCATGAAAGCCCTTCTTCACCTCATGAAAAGCTTAGATCACCCAACACTATGATATTCTACCAGGAAACCAACAACACTTCCTTACAAGATACAAGATTCCAGCCTCCAGCTTCTGGATATCTAGGATGATGGATCCATGTATAGATGTTTACAGAGGTGTTAGTCAACTCTGGGTTTTTTATTAGTGTCATTCCACTAATAGTTCTTGGTTCCACTTGGAGATTTCATTGATCTCTTACTCATCCCTGGGCGAATTCTGAGAGGCAAGTGTCATATGAGAAGTTTCTAGAAGATTCCTTGATCATCCACTTAGAAAACTGTCTCTGCCATTCGCCTATTCTCGCTCATCGCAACCTATAGAAAGAATTTTTAGTATGCATTGCACCTCCCGTGTGTAGTAGGTGTGATGCATCGCACCCCGACCATGGAGCAAGTGAGATGGTCTAGTTTTGACCATTTCTAAGTAGTTTTTCATGGAGAACTTCTAGGAGATGATGTAATAAACTAACATTGCTCCTTTAGGGTATGAAAGAACACTTTTAGGGACTTAGAAGCCCTTGGTTTATGGACATATGTGATTGGGTTTGCAGTGCCCAAATATGTCTATAATAGGGTGGGCCGACGACATCCAGACCAATTCTGCTTCGTGTCTCCCCTTTTCTGGTACATTCCCTACTGTTGATGTTATGTTCTGCGAAACTCCCGTAGTTGTCAACACAATGCACGTTAGAGAATCCTGCTTCTCCATCGGCCATATCACCACCCTCAGGCTTACTCCTTGTGCAAAGATAATGAACAACTCCATATCGATAACTAGAATGTATTTTCTAGATGTGTAGGTCGCTCGGTGGATGCCCCTCAGTGATTTATAAGTGATTTGAATTTCAAATTCATTAGTTCATTCTTTTTCTAGTGTTCTCGTATAAAATCTGTGGTAGCTCGTTCCATATCTAACTCGTACTTCCTCTTTTAATTTCCCGTCACCTGCTCCCTTTTACCATAATGCAGACATCTTGTCATGAATAGTGAAAGGAATGGTAACCTCTCTTCTTAGAAATTCATCGGTGCACTTTTTGTCACACAACCGCGATCTTGTTGATGAGCCAAATTGACGCGTAGCCTAGTCCTCGTGCCTCTTTTCCCTAGGTTGCTTTATCATCCCGCACTCTCTTTTAACTGGCAGGAGCAATGAGACCGTCCCTCAAATGGTCAGTTAGGCAGCCAGCCCGCCTGTGTAGAGCTTCAGGCAACTACCATTCACTCAGCCTGGAAATGGGTCTCCATTAAGTTTGGCAAGCTGAACTGTGCCCCCATTGGTAACTTCTTTGATGACATAGGGTCTCAATCAATGCATTCGGAGTTTTCCAGGGAATTTCTTGAACTTACTGTCGTATAACAATACTAGATCATTTTCCTTGAAGGTGTGCACCTTGATATGACGATCATGCCAAGCTTTCTTGTGTTGCTTCTATACTTGCTGATGGAATCCAGCCAAAAACCATTCCTCCTCTAGTTCCCCTACCTACGTGAGCCTTTCCTCCAATGCCCCACAGTTTTCCATATCTGTGATTGTCATGATCCGTAGACTAGGCACAATATATTCCATAGACATAATAGCCTCCTTGCCATAGGCTAACCAAAATGGTGTCTGGCCCATCAACTTCTTGCATGTGGTTTAGTATGCCCATAGCACAGCAGGGATGTGCAAGTCATAGTAATTTTACTAAGCATTACAGACATTGGTCAATGCGGTCTCTAAGATTTTGTTGAATGCCTCGATGGTCCCATTTGCTTGTGGGTGGTATGGCGTACTTTTTTGGTGATATATCTAGAATTCCTCAGTGAGTGTGCTGATTGTTTCATTCAGGAAATGCATGCCCAGATCGCTCATGAGAATTTTGGGACATCCAAACCTTTTCAGTATGTTTTCGAACAAAAATTTCGCAGCTGTTGTAGCTATGCAATCCTTGACTGGTTGTGCCTCTGCCCATCGAGTCAAATATTCCATCACGGTGATGATATAGCGTGCGATAGTCTTCCATCGCAGCTCGATAGGTCCTACAAAGTTGATATCCCACTTCTCAAATGGTTGTAGTGTCATCTGTGGCTAGAGTGGCATTTCATCTCTCCATGATGGTTTCCCTGTTCATTTCCATATGTCGCAGGCTTGACATTATGCTTTCAAATCCTGATGCAAAGTGGGCCACCATAATCCTGCGTGAAGAATATTCTAGGCTATGGCATGACCTGCATAATGTCTGCCAGTGACTGCCCCCCCCCCCATGTGCTTCGGGCAGGACTTGTCATCGCTCGAACTCCAAGACATACTTACGCAATATTTCATCGTTGCCCATTTTGTAGAGGTGTCCTGCAATCACATTGAAGTCTGCTACACGTATCACCAATTCCTTCTTTTGTTGAACATAATATCCCTATGGTGCGGTTCCTATGGTTAAGAAATGGATTATATCCTCAAAGTGACCATGCGCTATGCACACCTCATATAGTTGTGCATCCTGGAGTCCATCTTCTAGATTTGTGGGTTCTTCGCTAGTCTCCATTTAGGACAGGTGATCTAGGCCTATGTTTAGATGTCCTGACATTACAATGACCTCAAAGTCATACTCATGGAATAACAGTAACCATATACAAATGCACCCCCCCAACACAGGCTTGTTCACTAGATATTTTAATGTCGAGTGATCGATATACATCTTAAAGTAGCATGCAAGCAGATGGTGGCGGCATTCTTGAACCATGTATACCATCGCTAATCCCTCATGCTTGGTAGTAGAATAATTCTTCTCATCTTTTGACAACTGGCGACTTGTGAATGAAATCAGGTGGTTAATTCACTCCACTCTTGGATGAATAAGTACCGCCCCCAGTGCGATACATGATGCATTTACATGCACATGAAACTCGATGTCCCATTTTAGAAAGACCAATATAGGGGTTGATGCCATATTTTCCCTAAGCATCTCCAGAATTTTGTTGCATTCCTCATTTCAGTAATAAGTAGCATTCTTCTTCATTAATTGTTTCGTCGGACCTGTGATCTAGGTGTAGATTTTGATGAACTTCTGATAGTATCCCATGTGTCCTAGTGCGGTGCGTAGTTGTTTAACACTTAGCAGCACTTGTAGATTAAGTATGATGGTGATATTTGTTGGATCCACCATCAGGCCTTGCTTACAGACCACATGGCCCAGCAGGTTCCCGAATGGGACAAGGAAAGTACTCTTCTTTAAGTTTAGCACAATCTAGTGTCAGTGGCAAGTATCAAACATCAACCATAAGTTCGTTATGTGCTTCTTAACCAATCCAAACATGGTCCAATCATCAAGATAGACCTCTAAGAACTTGTGTATAAATTCTTTGAATGTTGCTACCACCATTCGTGAAAATATCGCTAGAACATTCTTTAGTCCAAAGGGCATCACGTTGTACTAAAAGAAACCCCATTCAGTGGTGAACATCATTTTACTCCTGTCCTCTAGCGCGATCTTGATTTGGTGGTATTCTGAGAACCCACCTGTGAAGGAGTAGGCTTCCTGCCCCCCCCACATTTTCAAGTACCTCATCTGTAAACGGAGCTGGAAATGGATTGTTAACGCAGGCATCATTGAGCTTCCTGAGATCCACATAGATACAAATCTCACCCTTATGTTTCCTTTCCTACACAACCATCCAACTTACCCAATCAGACTCCTCGACTAGTTCAATGATTCTTGCTACTAGCATCTTGTCCAATTCTTCGCGGACCCTTGCTTTATATTTTGGGTTCAATCAGTAGGGTCATTGCTTAACTAGTTTTGCGTCTAGCTTCAATGTTATCTTCATCATTCCCAGGTCTCCTAGGATCCCCTTTAGCTCTGTGATTTTTGTTGAGAATAAATATTGATATTCGCGAAGAAATTTGACAACCTTCTCCACTGTGGCATTGTCCCAATAGTTCCCAAGCATTGCATACTTTGGCTCGTCTTTTGTTCCGATATTGACTTGCCTCATTTTCAATGGTGCCATGATATCTGGATCTTCGATTTCGGGTCCGCACACCTCACGTCTCCCCTCTGATTCTGGAATATTGACGTTTTGCAGATCGTCCTCATCATCTTCTTCCTAGACATTATAGTATTCGAGAGACTAGCTCAGCTGTCATGACCTATTGGGCTGCACAGTTTCCTCTAGTTCTAGTGGTGCGTTGAAAATGGTGGCCTTTACCAGCTATAATGCTTCGTCCATGGGATCCATCCATTTATCTTCAAAGAGGAATGTCGACAAAAACCCTGTGCACAAGATATCCCACTCACCTTTGTCATGCCGGAACTCCACTTTAGTATACCAATTTTTGGGAATGACCTCCAAGGTGTGATAAAATAAGTGCACCCATTCTGGCTGAGGTTCCTCTTTGTAGGCTTTGATCCATCTGGTAAGGTGCATGCGCGGGTCATCATGTCCATCATATTTCTCTGTTATGCATAGTTCAGGTTTCCCAAATCTGATATTTATCATGCGCCTTCAGGTGTGCCAATCTTCGAATTTCCCTTCATGTGTTCCCCACCATCGCGCAGGTGTCACGCATAATGCCCACCTCATCTCATCAAACCTTTGGTGCTCTGGTACTCCGATTTCAAATTTGGTCGGGAATTCATCTATTATTGTTAACCCATCATACTTCGGCAACTCGTGATCCTCGACCCTTATGCAATACAGGGATTTAATCACCATGTTGCAGTGTAGTGTGGTTACTCCGTTCAACCTGTTGCGCCACTGCTCATCTTCCTCATCTGATTTAGAAGTGTAGTATTCTCCATCACCCTATGATATTCTTCTATTCTCTATTTTCTTGACCCCTCCTCACCTTTGGGTAGACATTTTGTAGCTACAATCTACATCGTCATCATGTTCTTTATCACACATAGGTTCAATCTAGTGCAGTTCTTCAGTCAGATCTAGCAGAATGACTACATGGAGTGACTTTATTTCAAATACCATTGTCTGCTTCTTTAAGTAGATAACCCCATTCATGTCGGTGGCCCAGTCTATTCCTAACAATGTAGGATAGGGCATACTTTCATCCATGAGCTCAATAACTTCAAAGTCCATCTGAGTGCTTGCACCATCAAGGTCTACCATAACTCCTTGCAGCCTTCCCATGAGCAACACCTTCTGTTGATTTTCCATCCACAGTTGGATAGGGAACAATTGTAGCATAGGCTTGCCCATGCGCTCCCAAGTCTGTTTTGGTAGTACATTGGCATCTAATCCTAGATCCAAAATGACCTGATCCATTTCATACTCATTGATCTACGCTGTTAGTCACATTTCCCTCCCAGTCTGTGACACATGTCTTCCCAAAATTCAAACTACGTGAGGTTCACTTCATCCTATGCATCTATTTATCAGTTCATGTAAGCCTTTAACTACCCTATTGTCATGAAATTATTTTATACATGTCTCTAAAAAGGTAGTTATCATTGAGGGGTCCCTAACCAGCTCAGGTTGATCCCTACTACCTGGGGTAGATACTTTCACGAAGCTCTCTCGAGCTTCCAGATATGTCTCCTTACCGACCCTTGCATCTTCCTTACTTAAGCTCCTTCTATCCACTCCTGTGGCCGTGCCACTTCTTAGTACCATGTTGACGTTGGGATCTTCCTCGCGGGGTTCAAACCTCATCATTTGGACATTCTAGGTTGTTGTTAGTTGCACTTCCCATTTTTCATGAATATGTGCTATCAACGTAGGACAATCTATCAGCTCATGATTGAATTGCTCTTAATAACTACACGAAATTCTAGTGGGATTGGTACAATCCTCTACGTAATGTCCTGGCCCTCTGCAGTTGTAGCAAATTAGCTGACTGTGACCCCTTCCTCGCCCCATTCCACCTCGTCCTCGTCCATGGACCTGGAACCCACCATGCGTGATCACCGCGGCTAGATCCTGAGCTCACGCCTCAGTCTACATTCTGTAAGCAGGTGACTAGTCCATTAACATTGGTAGCTACAACAATCTCTTTCCTCGTGGCCCACCGGCCTGGAAAAGTTGCAAAGTAGCTATCGGGGGGTCTAGTTGTATTTTGCTAATAGATGATAGTTATCAGTGTTGTGATTTCCTCCTACCTCATAGATTGTGCACCAGAGCGGGGCTGCGGTCCTCAGTCCTACCTGTGTCTCTAGTCGTAATAGTGTTGGTCTCTCTGTTGCCACAAAATTCACTAAGACTGGGCTGTGATCTTTATCTTGTCCTTGGCTTTTGCACTTTATACACCATACTTCCTCCTGGACTTCCAGTCGTGGTACCTGTTCTTGTTTTAACTTCTTCATTTCCAAACACAAATTTTGGATCTGCGCTTGGATTTACTGAACTCCCAACCCAGGTCTTGTAACTGAGTTTTGTGTAACCCCATCGCTCTGTCTAACACTTCGGGGTTGAGATCTTCTATTTTGATAAAGCCATCCTCAGATGTGGTGTTAAGGATGCCATAAAACAAGCGTAGTGCTACGCATCCGTCAATTTCATGTTAGCCTCACAAATAGTACTTTTCAGTCTTTGGTCCAAATCCCACGGGGTTTCACCATCCATCATCACGATCTCTTTGAACCTATAATCGACTGTGTTTCTGACTTCAGTCGGCTACACTCCTTCTTTAATTCGGTCCAGGTTTCTACTGTCCCTGCTGTTGGGTGATCGCTTGAGTACTTTATGTACCATGTTAGTGCTCGGTCTTGCAGCACAGTGACTAAGGTAGCCTTTCTGATATTATCATCTACAATTCACTACGCATTCCATACTGATGTTAACACGAACTAGAATTGTTCCAGGTCTTCGCCTCCTGTTCCTTTGAATACCGGTAACTGGATCACGCTCGTCATTGTTACCATTGATCCCTTTGATCCTTCAATTTTCTTCTCTATAGAGTCCTCACGTTTCATGCCATACACCCCTTAGGCAAATCCTGGTCCCAGCACTAGAATCATTTGTTCGCTTATATGGGCCTCACCCAGGTTCGAAAGAGTTATTTAGCCAAACAAATCCCACAACTACCGGCCCTTTCAGCAATAGTCCACGGAGCGCGAACTGAGGTCTCACCCAAGGTAGTAGGGGAGGGTGCTAGAACTAGGTTTCCACACCCTCGGGATGTCTAGATGTGGTCTGGGGGTTTCATGCACTGTTCCACTACATTGCACTACCCTGTTTCGCACAGATCTAGACCCATAATAATCTTTACAAGTTATTAGCGCGTTGTTTACAAGTCTAATCTATTTGATGAAGTATTACTTTAGAAGGGTCTTCAAGCAAACATTTATCGGATTTATCCAGTTCACACACTTAGATTAAACGCAGATTCACATGTATTCAAAATGTAAGCATATGCGCATAGATCAAACAATGATATTAACTATACAAAATCTAGATCTGTGATACTTCATATTTAACACAAAATTACCAAAGAACCTTATCTTTATTTACTTTCTTCACCAATACATCCAAATTTTCCCTGTGCACTTAGCTGCAGGGGTCCGCGCACACAGTTGCGAACTCTTCCAGGACTCTACGCACACAGCTATAAAGCCTCTATCCACTACCCAAACCCTCAACTCGGACCTACAAACACTTACAGATTTTTCTCCTCAAAAACCCATTACATTACAAATCCAAGATCATACCCCAAAATAACTACTTTTCCCTCATAAAGCAGTGCTCTATTTATATCTTCCTATGGTCCACGGACTGACTTACTTCCTATTATTTTATATTATTTCTTTGGCGGACAACCCTTTGACTTGACCTTTTACATTTTTTGCTCTGCATATTTCAAAGGTTTACAATATTTTTCTCCTACTTTCTAGGCTATCAGACCCAAAACTGTTATGCGAGACCTCCGCTATCCAACAGTTTGTCATCATCAAACACACACCAGTTATTGATGTTTTCAGTTATGGATGGTCTAAAAAGAAATTCAACTCGAAGCGAATCAGGTTCAAAATTTTTAGTGGGAATCAATCTAGAAGCTACATTATCTAACAAATTTGCTACTTGATTTGAAGCTCCAAAGCATATTTAATCAATATTGAAAGCTGAAAACTTTGATATTAAATCCCATCACTACAATTGGTAAGCCCTCACATGAGTTAAAATGTAGTGAATGGAATTTGTTACCTATCTAACAATTATTTTAGAATCACCGTAAGATCTAAAACATTCAAGTCCAAGGTCCATATATTTACGGAGTCCCTGAATAATAACCTTGTACTCTGAACATTGTTACCACATTGAATTTCGAATCTACATGCAATAAAAAAATTATTTCCTTTAGGATCTAAAAGCATACATCTGACACTAGCCCCTTCTTTGGACTTAGAACCATCAAAATACAATGGCTAGATTTCATATTTATCAATATTTGACACATTACTAATATCAAGAATTTTATTATCAGTTGTAACCAAGGCATTGACTATTTCCAAATCAGATTTTTGTTCTAGATTCAAAACCGAAGAAAAAAAAGCAACATAATTTCCAAAGAAAGAGTCAACAACCAAGAAATCATCTATCCTAACTTGTTCATTTGAATCATTTAAATCAATAATGATATGTTTCATGTATGACTCCTTGTAATTTTAATTTTACTTGGTTCCCCTTTTCACGGTAGCCATAGTTGATTCAAATTAGTATTCATAAATCCCTTAAGGTGTTATAGCCAATCCCTACTAAAAGTTCGTTTATATACTTCAGGAATGTTAGCAATCACAATATCTATAATTTGAAGAACTCTATGGTCTTGTGACTATTTTTAAGTTGGTGACTAGTAGTAGCTAGTTTATAGTGTCTTATAATGTGACCAACTTTTAGTCGTTTTTAGCTTAGTCATTAATTGGTTGTCTCAATTTTATCGTCTAGTAGTATATTTAGTCATAAATTTGGTCATTGATTTTGTTATTGATTTAGCCATTAATTGTCATAATTAATGATCAAATATACAACAAAATGTATTACTATATGATCACCTAAGAAAACCAATTAATGACCAATGAAATATGACCAAAATTTTTGTTCATGTTATAAGATACTGTAAATTAGCTACTAATAGTCATATATATACAAATTTTAGTCATAGTTTGAAATCAATTAATGACCAAAGAAATATGGCTAAATTTTGGTCATGTTATAAGAGACTATAAATTAGCTACAAATAGTCGTATATATGCAAAATTTAGTAATCATTTGTAATCATAAATTTATCATTTGCAATAATCATTTATCGTTTTTTGGCAGTTTCATATTCATTATATAAATGTCTAATTTAGTAGTTTATATTCATTTCATTTATTTTCATTAATAATTGTTATAACCAACTAATTTAGTCATATATTCATTTTGTTTGTGTTTATCATTAATCAATATAAATGACTAATTTAGTAGTTTTAGATTGATTTTATATATTCATTATTAATCAACATAAAATAATTAGTATGATTTTGCGACTAAATTAACAAAAAAAACTCATATAATGTACATATTCATCTAATATGAAAACGTAAAGTTGCATATGTTAATTATAATACTAAACAATATCAAGTAGAACTATACATTATTTCAACCACATAAATTATATTATATGAAATGTTAAGTATTACAATATTAGTTCTCACTTAATATTGGTTGGACTACAATTTACACATGAAATATTGTTTCGTCACTTCAAAACATTATCATTGTGTTGCCAAGGCATTGCAAGTGAATTCAACAACTCTGAAGACTTGACCATCAATTTAGATGTGTGTGTCTTATGTGGGTTAATGGCTCTAAAGGTATCACTATATCAATTCTCTTCTCTCTCCCTTTTTTCATTTGTCACTCCAACGTTATTGTTCTCCTCTTTTTTCAATTCCTGCTTCTTACCACCAATACTAAGTTCCTTTTCTAAAAAATGAAAAAAAGAAGAAAAGAAAAAAAAAGAATAAGAAGATACCATTCATAGTGTAAGGCATGAAATACTATGAACACTATAATATAAATTAAAGTATACTATAAATGATTTATATGACATATACCTCAACATCAAAAATGTCAAAGCCATTTTTCTCCACCAAAGCAAGAAACTCGAACAAGTTTTCTTCAATTGGGCGATAGTGGCCACTATGTGGCCAGATGACCTATATAAACAAAGGAAATAAAACATCACCATAGAAAAGAACACTTTAGTAACTCAGTATTCAAGCTTCATGGAAAGCTTAGGTACAATCATGCCAACGAAGCTACATTTTAAAAAACTCAAGTTGTAGATAACTTGTGAAAACAAGCAATTTGAGGTATCATGTTTAATCCTTGTCATTTTATTTGCAAAACAAATTCATTCTCTAACACAAAATTGGTCAAATATATAAAAAAAATGTGCTCAAATAACAATATGACAGTAAACTTTTCTAATAGTCCTGAAAATATTTTAACACAAAACAACTAAAAGGATTTCAATTAATATTGTGTAATACTAATTTCATCTTCAAACTTTAGTTGTTGTTTAAATGGACATGATAATAAGTATTTTCAATTTCATAGTTAAAAGACAACAAAATGAAAAGAAACGTTCAAAATACAATCAAAAAATAAAGAAAGAATATCATGGAATGGACATTGCAATTATAAAAAAATTATTTACCTATAGATCGATGTCTTGTCCAGAATTCCTAAAACATTTTCTTGCCCAGGATAACCATGAGGTGAAAGAATCACAACATTAAAAACGATAGGAATCCCTATTCAAAACATTTCCAAAGTCGATGGCTCAAGTTCTTGAAGGATCTCCAACAACAAATGATTCATATCTAATACATGCTTTGCATTGTCTCCCCATCCTTTTCCCAATCCCATTTCCTATAACTTTCTGATGCTAGAGTCAAGTAACAATCAAACGAAGGCATTGACATTTGTTTTTATCTTTACATCTATAAACTTTGAATATGATTTGTTTCAGGAAAATATTAATTCATATTTAAAGTCTTCCTATCATGCGAAAGTATCAATCAAGTAGGATATCAAAAAACTCGACCTCAATGATGTCCTCAAACAATTTCTACAATATCAATATTTTTCTCATTGTGATATCTTGGGTAGAAAAAAGAACATATCTGCAAAAGAAAAAGCCATATATTACTTATTTTCAAACTCTATATATGGTGTATTTTTAGGAAGATTTTTAAGATGTTCCTCTACCTTTACCGAAGAGGATTGTAGCTTGGTTAAACTATGTATCCTTTCATTCAATGTCAATTTCTGCAAGATAAATGTCACACATTATTCTTTCCCATTTCTCAACATGATACAAATGATGAATTGAAATTCACATAAGACTAAGAGAAAACCCTTTTCTAACCAAAAAAACAAATAAATAATGCTTCTAATAAAACATCACACCTCATAAATTACTTTTCCACGTGCTTAAGCTAAAGGTGAGGTTATTTGAATCATATTTAGGTCATATTTAATGGGATACTTGTATGTTTATTGTGATGTCCATTTGATGCTAAAAGAAATATATAAATTTAGATTATTATTAGTGAAATTCAAGTATAATTAAGAAAAATAACATCATTGTAAGGTAGTTGAGAGAGAAACATATTCATAATTAGGATTCTGTATTTTAGTCTGATTTGAGTGTGTATTTGAATATATAGTTTTCTCTATAGAAGTGAAATAGAAAGATAAGAATTGAAATAGCCCTGTAAATTTTTATTCAATTCATATTATATATCTTTAAAACAATGAGAACACCCTTCTCTACTATTTTATAGATATTTATTGTAAATAGAAGAATAATGAATTAACTATAAAACACAATGATGCAATATATTAACCAAGGAAAGAGAAATTGCATGGTTGTGGTATTTGTGTGCTAGAAGGAAATCCAACAATAGTTGCATGCTTTCTTCTCATGAAACAGTCTTGAAGATAAATGTTGGTTCAAAAATTGAACTCCATTACCAATGGAAGAGGTCGTGTTGGCCAAGGAAAGGATGCATTGAAGGGCTCAAGGCCTAGCTCCAATATGTGGCTATCCTTGTCACTGAAAAATACAAAATTTTCATCATTTTGTTATCCAGGTAAAAAGAAGATTGAGTTTGTATTTGTGAATCTATGAAAATATATGGAAAATAGATCACTAGTGTACACTATAGCACCATATCTCTCTCCTCTACAAATACTAATCTACCCTCAACATTACTGTATAGACCATTGAAAGATGGCACTGTTTACTATACTTAACACTATTGTACAATGTTCTAACTACTACCCTCCTAAAGGAAGATCACTGCGGTTGGAACACTATTCAAACCACATGAATAAAATAACTCTAAAGACATGGAAAAAAACAAAAAACACAAGAAAAGCCATGAATTTTTCCTAAGAGACATTAACAACGCAATTTTGAGAAGCAATTTAGCAAAGAAATCATTGCCAATAACCTTCTTCTTACTTCCCATAATTATCTTCTTTTTGAAAATGCACTAAATCCTACTCACAATGCTCTAAAACATAATTAAACTAGTTGTCATGGTTTTGGCAGCTCTTTTTGTGAAGAAAAATGAATGATAGGGAGAGAAAAAAAATGTTGATGTTAGTGATAGATTCAATTCAATTCATTTATATATGAATGATTGAACAACATAAAGGCCTTTTAACCTTAGATTTATTAAACTTGGAGAGAAACGAAAAACCAATATACAACCTTTTTAATACTTAATATTCTTATATATTATATATATATATATATATATATATATATATAATATATATTAATATTATTACTATTACTTATTTGATAATTTTTGTGGGAGTATTGGCATCAATTATGTTTTTATATAAGCTTTACCCAGTGACATATCTCACCTGTATTAGCCATATCATACATTGCCTCTTTAATTCAATTATAGAACCCTTACCTAGTTACATCTTTCATCCATATTGAGATGTAAAGAGAACCTGGCTACTCTAGGTGAAATCATAGCTCCTTCATCAAAGATAACTAGCATTTGACAAATTGACAAGGGAAAATGTTAAAATTGGAAACTAAAGCCAAATACCACCTTAGGACAAGTTATTTGCTGCATTAAATTCCTCTTTTATAGAGGAACAAAATTGATCTAAAAATCATCTCATGCAGACAAGCAGAAGTGTGATTTTGAATTTATGACCACACATGTGCAAACTGATAAGGTCAGCTTCATCATTATGTAGGCTCAAGAAGCCCAATGGATGTGTCTCTTCACTCACAACAAAGTGTATAAATACAAGAGACCTGACACCTCATTTGGACATCCATCACTCACACATTCTTTTCTCTCTCTTCACCAGATTCATTTGTATAGCTTGGGTAGCATCTCTCTCTCTCTCACGTGCGGCTAGGAGGATAGAATTTCTAGGTAGAAATTAGAGGGTGAATTTAAGAATTAATGGAAAATTTTACCACCATTGATTGAGGAGTTTTTGACCAATTTTGACTGCGGTTTTTGTGGAAAAGTTTCGATTTTCTTAGGCCAAATTGACTGGCAAAGAAATCGAGGTTTTCTGGACTATTTGACCTACTTTAATCACAAGCTTGTTTGACCGTAGAGTTGACCATAGGTTGACTAAATTTTACCAGAACATTTGTGGTCTTTTTGGGTTTACTTTGATCATTGTTGGAGGACTATTTTGATTTCCTTTGGCCAAGCTCTAAATGAAGTGTTTGACCATTGTTTCGACCATTGTTGACTTTCTAAATAGGGTTGAAGTTTGACTGTAATTGACTGCATAATTTGAAAGGGTTTGTAAAGGAAAAATGAAGTAAATTGTGCTAAGCATAGAACATACCATTATTATCTAAAATTAACATGGTATCAGAGCCCATGTGAAGACAAATTCCAAGCAATCACTAAGGAAGTTGTTGGACAATAATTTTGAGCTAGTTTCAGTGTTGACTACATCATACTTCAAATCCAAGGACAATCTCAACGAAAAAAATAACTATCATTCATGGAAGATGTCTCTAGATTTTACTTTGGAAGAGAATGATGGTATGGAATATGTAAAGGGAAGAGTGGTGGAGCCTCCTTCAAATGTACTTGCTACTGCAAAAACAAAGTACAATAAATGTGAGGTCAAAGCTAAGAAAATTATTGTAGATTCCATTCACAAGATTTTGGTTTCCTATATTTATGATTTGGAAACATCTAAGGATATGTATGACAAGTTGGTTGGGATGTTCAAATAAAACAATGAAAATCAAGTCCTTTTTCTCAAGAACAAGTTGAAAGACATCAAGGTAGATAAAGGAGAGTCCATTCAATCCTACTTCATGAGGATTACTGAAATCAAGAATGACCTCCTATCTATTGGAGAAGTTGTTGGTGATAGGGAGCTCACTCTTATTTCACTTGGAGGTCTTACAAAAGAATGGGATATGTTTATCTCCACCATCCTCAACAATGATAAGATTTCATGTTTTGATGAATTATTGGCTAGATGCACTGAAGAAGAAATAAGGATGATCGAAAGAGATAAGCCCTCAAATGGAGATAATCCTACTGCTTTATCTACTCACGCTAAGAAGAATAACAATGTTGGTCCAAGAAGACAAGGTCAACGATTTAAGTCAAGATTCAAAGAAGGAAGAAAAGGAAGATGCCTCAATTGTAATAGGTTTGGCCACTATGCTAGAGAGTGTCCTTGCAAGAAGGATACTCCAAGGGATGATGGCAACAACAATCACTATAAAGGAAATGGAAATCAAAGTAACAACAAGTTCAACAACAATGGAAAGGGGAATGTTCCTACTACTCAATATGGAGATTTTTGACCTCCCAAAAGGTTGAGAAACTCCAGGTATGAGGAAATTAATGTTGTAGATAAGCAAAAAGAATTTTATCTTATTTCTACCCTCACCACTTTGTATCCTCTAGACACTTTGGATAATTGGTTGATTAATAGCGGTGCCTCAAGGAACTTCCATGGGTACAAGGATTCCCTCTCAAATTTGGTTGAAAAGATGATAAATTTGGAGATCATACCTGGAGACAATGCCACCTACCGCATGAAAGGGATTGAGATTGTCACTCTTCACTTGAATCAAGGTCAAATCCTTCATCTAAAAGAAGTATTGTATGTACCTGATTTGAAAAAGAACCTGGTATCTATTTCTGTGATGGAAAATAAAGGCTTCAGGGTAACATTCACTGATGGGAAGGTACATGTTTGGTAAAGGAACCTGAACTATGCATTTACACTTGGTTTTAGGGTTGAAGGTCTCTATCAGGTTGAAGGAAGTCCTTTGGGAGCTATGAATTGTGATAGTTCTCTTCAATCCAAATGATGGCACTAAAGATTTCTCACCTTCATTACAAAGCCTTAACTGATGTAAGGAAGATGGTCATAGGTATGCTCGAATTCAACATAGAGTATGAAGGATTTTGTCATGGTTGTGTAGCTGGAAAACATACAAGGGGACCATTCCCCTCAAGTGAAAGTCAAACTACAAACATTCTTCAATTGGTCCATTCTGATCTATCTGGTATGTTTCCTCTAACATCTTTGGGAGGATAATTGTACTATGAAATTTTTGTGGATGTCTTCTCTTGAAAAACATGGATATATTTCTTGAAGAAGAAGGATGAAGTGTTCAAATTTTATGCTCTTTCAAAGCCTTGGTTGAAAATCAAAAGGGAAGAATATCTAAATATTGAGGGCCGATAATGGAACCGAATATGAGTTGAATGAATTCAATGACTATTGTAGAGAAGTTGGCATTAAGAGGGAGGCCACTACTGCAATTAATCCTAAGAAAAATGGTGTCGTAGAAAGGAAGAATTGAAAAATCATAGAAGCTAACTCTTTTTTGCTTCATGACGAAGACCTACCAAAGTTCTTATGGGGAGAAGTTTCCAAAACTATTGTATATGTTGAATATAGGTGTATGCAACAAGAGTTGGAATTCAAGACACTTCAAGAAGTTTTCACTCATAAGAAACTTGATGTTTCACATTTTAGAATATTTGGTTGTCTCTTGTATTTTCATGTGCCAAAAGAGAAAAGAAACAAGCTATAAGCATCTGGGAAGAAAGGAACATTTGTGGGCTACATTGAAACTACGAAGCAATATAGAATCTATGTGTGTGTTCAAAGATAAGTAGAGATAAGTCATGATGTCACCTTTGATGAAGATTCTTCCCTTGGGAAAGTTAGAGATTTTCCTATCCCAAGGACAATGATGATGATGCAGGAAAGAAGGATGAATCTCTGACATATGAACCAAGGCCTGATATTGAAGGTCTTATGGATCCCATTAATCCACCTCTTAATAAGCACTCTACTTCAAGGAAAAGACCTTTGTGTCTCAAATATACTCTCGAAGATGTCGAAAATAATGTTGCATCGAGGGGTATATTTCGTGAAAGCAAGAAGCTGAACAGGTACCAAGGGTACTTAGCTACTATGAGTACCATTGTTCAATATAAGCCATGTATATTTGAAGAAGTCGTGAAGAACCAAGTATGGAAGGATGTGATGATTGAGGAATATGAATCGATCATAAAGAATTTTGTCTGAGATGTGGTTCCTAGACCCAAGGACAAGTCAGTGGTCACTTCAAAATGGCTTTAAAAGTTCAAACATGGAGCTGATGGGAGTGCTAAAAAGTTCAAGGCCATGTTTGTTGCTCAAAGCTTCCCTCAAAAAGAAGGAGTGGACGATGGTGAGATATTTAAATTGTTTGCCCGATACACCACTATATGATCCATCATTTCTCTTGCTAGCTCCCAACGATGGAGCCTACACCAAATGGATGTTAAAATTTCTTTCTTGCATGGCTTTCTTAAGGAGGAAGTCTATGTAGAACAGCATGAGGGGTTCAAGGTTCAATATCATAAGACACATTTATGCAGGTTGAATAAATCCCTTTATGGGTGGAGGTAAGCCCCTAGGGTTGGTATGAGAGTATTGGTAACTATCTTATGAGGTTGGGTTTTACAAGAAGTGAAGTTGACACTAACCTATACTTCAAGGTTGAAAAGGACAGACCTCTCATTCTGGTCCTTTATATGGATGATCTTTTTCTGACAGGTGCAAACCCTCTCATTTATCAATGTAAAAGGGAGTTGGATTCTGAATTCGAGATGAAGGACCTAGGTTTGATGCACTAATTCCTAGGCTTGGTGGTCTGGAAAAAGTTGGGTAAGATTTTCCTTTCTCAAGGAAAATAAATTGTGAAGCTACTCAAGAGATGTGGTATGGTTGAATGCAAGTTTGTGTTTACTATGATGAAACTCAACTTCAAGAAACTATGTGGAAGAACTACAGGGAATGAATTGGAAAATATTTCTGAGTATCAACAACTTGTGGGGGCGTGGGTGTTCTTGGTAAACTCTCGTCCAGAAATATGCTTCACTATGAATACATTGAGTCAATTTATGGTGGATCCTCATCACATACATTTTATTGTTGCCAAAAATCCCTTTAGATATCTACGTGGCACAATCAACTATGGTTTGAGATACACTACCGAAAATTTGAGACTACATGGCTATACTGATGCTGATTGGGTTGACGATGTGGTGGATCATAAGAGCACATCTAGATGTTGCTTCTCATTGGGGTCTGCTTCAATATATTAGATCAGTAGAAAGTAGAAATTGGTTGCTTTAAGCACCATCAAGGTTGAATACATGGCTGCTAGTATGGTATGCTATGAATTTGTTTGGTTGAGGAAGCTCTTTAGTGAGATATTTGAGAATGTTCTGGATACCACCATGATTTATTGTAAAAAATAACTGCTCCAAGCACATTAATATCAGGTACCACTTTATCCAGGACATGATCTAGTAGGGAGTAATAAGGCTCAATCACATTAGGATGGATGAGCAGGTCACAAAAATTATCACAAAGCCATTAAGGAAGATCAAATTCTTAGCCTCCTATGAGAGACTTGGATTCGTGGAAAGATCCTCCTCTGATGGTCCCGCATGAGTTGGACACTAAGCTCTAGGAGATCTTGGGGGCTTGGGGTACTTCTTGGAGCTATGAGAGACCATAGGGTGAGTGTTTCACCTTCCCCCAGTGGTGTGATATGTATAGCGTGAATGGTTCTCCTTCCCCCATCATACCCCATGATGGTTGACATGACTATAGGGTGATTGGTTTACCTCCCCCTTTGATTGTGGACACATGTATGTAGGGTGAGTGGTTCACCTTCCCCTACGATTGAAATATGCATAGGAGGAGTGGTTCACCTCCTCCTATGGCATATGAGAAGGATGAGTTGTCTACTGTCACTTGGTCATGCCCCAACATACATCCTACCCATGTAGTCTGCGACTCATGGGAAGTACCTCTCATTTGGCCAATGAGTTGGGAAATGTGGATGGGAACCATAGCACTACCAATGGATAGATCGTGTACTTTTGTGCTCCA
Organism: Pinus taeda; assembly: GCA_000404065.3. Lineage (NCBI taxonomy): Eukaryota > Viridiplantae > Streptophyta > Pinopsida > Pinales > Pinaceae > Pinus > Pinus taeda. The sequence goes on from APFE031105597.1 coordinate 26,507, forward strand.
TATGTATAGGATGCATGATGTTCAACAACTTGATTTGGGATCAAATGAGTACTAGCCTTTATCAATGAAGAGAGGTAAGGTATTGTGACTCACTCTCGATCAACTATTCTTCATTATTACTTCATGGTTTAGTAGTGCTAGATAGAGAATAAGAGAGATGATAGACATGGTACATGACAATAGATGGATTTGCAGGTTGAATTCTCCCTAGTTAAGAAGCAGTGTTAAAGTTGGAAACTAGGGCCAAATTCCTCCTTGGGACAACTCATTTGATGGAGATGATGTTTGCATTACATTCCTCTTTTCAAGAGGATAAAAATTGATCTAGAAATCATCTCATTCGGAAAAGATGAAGTGTGATTTTGAATTTATGACCACACGTGCAAATTGACTAGGTTGGCTTCATGATTATATAGGCTTAAGAAGCCCAGTGGATGTGGCTCTTCAACCACATCAAAGTGTATAAATAGAAAAGACTTCACACCTCATTTGGACACCCATCACTCACAAATTCTTCTCTCTCTCTTCATCAGCTTGGTTTGTACAACTTGGGCAGCATCTTTCTCTCTCACATGTGCAACTAGGAGGAATTTTTTTTTTGGCAAAAATTAGAGGTTGAATTTCTCACTTTAGGGACAGTTTGAACAGCGCTGACCGAGGAGATTTTAACCAGTTTTCACAATGATTTTTGGGGTAGATTTTTAATTTTCTTAGGCCACATTGACTGACATAAAAATTGAGGTTTTATGGGTTGTTTTACCTATGTTGATTGCATTCATGTTTGACAACAGATTTAATCGCAAGTTGAACAAGTTTGACCAAAACAATTGTGACTATTTTGGGTTGACTTTGCCCACTGGTGGAGGATAAGTTTGACTTCCTTAACCGAGCTTCAAAGGAGGTGTTTGACTATTTCTTTGACCAACGTTGACTTTCTGGATAGGCTGAAGTTTCATTGTAGTTGACTACAAAAGTTGACAAGGTTTCTAAAAGAACATTGAAGTATGTTGTGCTAAGCATAGAATAGACCATTGTGTTGTAGTGGCTACAACCACCCTCCAAAACTTTGGCTGCACCAATTTCAGAGCCTTCCTTGAAGAGTTTCTCTTGATGACTATGCATACTCAGGTTCACTCCATGAGATCATGCGAGTCTTCACATCCACCTTTCTTGTTCATTTCATTAAAGTCTCTGCATGTTGATGTCAAAGTCATGCTTGCAACCATGTTCTAGTTATGCTCAAAGTCTTCCCTTCGTATGTGCTTGTGTTTACTATGAAATAATTTTTCAAACTCACACATAGAGTCACATTCACTGTCGCACAAACGTCATCTCAATCAATGAATGATCAATCACAAATGTCACGCTTGTCTCTTACACCGTCGACCAATCATGTTGGCCATTTACATATGGGTGGTTTGGTCATTTTGTCATCAAGTCATGTGAGTGTGTGTTCGTATGATCACCTATGCATAGTTCGATATTCACACACGTAGCAATTTTTGCTAAAATTCTGACAACCAGACTCCCCTCTCATAGCCAAACCATCACCATACCATCGACTTGATCTACTATCAACCTGAACGCTGCATAAGCACCAGGCTAGTCTTTTTAAGTTGTGTTTCCTGCAAGCAATTCAATCAAATCTCATGCTGGCCACCCAGACAGTCAGACCTAACAGTCACCCCGGGACTGACTCCCCTCAAAAATTTCGTAGAGGCCACTAACCTCACCCACTCAATTGACTAAGGAAATTGCACAGATAGGCCAGACAGACACCAAGTGTCGTCCCTACTGTTAGGGCCTAAGTCTACCTCAGGCTGAGAAAGGTAGAATTTAGGGTAACATCAAACCACGCTTAACCTGGTAGCTAGCCCTACCAGGTCGGGAGAGGGCTCTCTCCTTGTGAATCTCAGGAAAATATAGAAAATGAGGCCTAAGATGACTAATGTAAAGACTAATTTTAGGCTAGGTATGTGCTCAGAGGAGTTTTATTGAATTTGATGATGTTTTGCTAGCTCAAAAGTGAAAGGCAGATTTGGGTCTAGGGAATGGACTCAGTTTTACAGAGGTTTCTATGGGGTGAGGTAGGAAAATGATTTAGTACTTTAAATTGAATGAGATGGAGAGCCTTAGGACTGGTGAGGAGTTGGAGAGGGCATGAGAATCTCAGGGATCCTCTTCAAATAGTAGAAAACATAAATAACCAAACAAACCCTAGGTAGTTCACTGCAATTTCAATGATTTCTACCTTTATCCTTGATTCATTTAGTTCAGCTAAAAAAGAGAGAAAATGGCATACATAAACACATGTAAAACGTGAATTACAAAAGAATACACTATAACAAATCAATTTTCCACAAGAATCCCACAAAAGGCTGCAAACCCTGGTCTATTCCTTTTCCAAACTACAGAGATGAATGTACCATGTTGCTCAAAGCTTTCACAATTGTTCAACCTTGTCAAATGACTGAAAAAGTACTAGATATAGACATCAAACAACTCATGATAGGCTTTAGTGGTGAAAATCATGAATTTAGGAGCTATTCCAACAAGATCTAAACTAAGAACTAAAAAGTAGGAAGTGGAACAACTTGCCTCTAAAATATAGAAAACTGATTCATTCAGTTCAAAACTACCTTTTCATGATGTATCTACCTCCATGAGTGAATTTTCAATTTTTTTACATCAAAGTCCATCAAGTTACATCAAATTATGTCATGAGTTTGACCATGAGAGAGAGAAAAGTCAAGCTGAGAAAAAAATGGGTGAAAAACTGAGTTTTTTGGCAAAAATGACAATTTTTCATCCTGCGCGCCGTGCCAGCCAGGTGCACTATGCCTTGACCCAAGTGCACCGTGTCTCAGGAATTCTCACAGTTTGCAACAAATTCACTCCTTTGGCTCAAAAACATGATTTAGCACTTTTTTTTCTTCTTTGGCACACAAATGGGCTCTTTAACATGAAAAGGAATTTGTATACAAAGGATTTTAATTTTCACATATAAAAACCCACTTTTCTAATGTTAGGATTACACTTTTTTTTTAAAACTTTGTTTTGGCATTTTGACTGCTTTTTGCCTTTGATGGACTAAATGCTTTGACTTTTTTGACTTTTTGCAGGAGCTGGACTACAGGAACTTGGCAAGGTGACCAAGGTTGCAGCTTGGAATTATTACATATAGGAGAAATGAAATTACATGAAATTTTGTACATAAAATATAAAAAACTATGTTTTTCCTCAAAACAGGGTTTTGAGGAAAAATCAATCACTGAGCATGTGATTATTGAAATTTTTTATTTCTGAGACTTTATTTGACCTCCTCATGTGCCTGCTGACCATTATTGAGCTTTTATGAGACCTTGAGGACAAACCCTACACCTAATGAGACCTAAAACCCTAAAAATGACTTTTTGCAGACAGAAAGACAAAAATGATTGTAAATTACGTGAAAATGGGCTAGCAGGTAAAGATCATTAGGAAAATTTTTATAAAATTCCACTGCCATCAGATGGTCCATGATACTAATGGAATGCAACTGATCAGATGAGATGCCTAAAATGCGATGCAATAAGAGAATTTTGATCACTAATGGAGGGATGAAGGTATCGACGCTAACATTGGCTCCAATGGAGATGGTAGCTCCTTAGAGGTGCCAAGAACTACAGATCTCTAGAAAGCAGATAGTGCCTTCTTCCATTGGGCTATGGATTCAATAACTTCAACAAACCAAAACCAATCTCTTAACTCAAAACTGACTGAATTTCAGGACTGAAATTTGACTCGACACTGACTCAATTTCAAGACTGAAATTCAACTAAAAACCGACTCAGAACTGATGCAAATAATTGACACCAAACTGAAATCAGACCTTCAGTTTTATAGCCTTCACTTTGGGCCCCAAACTAAATGAATGATGACAGTACACACTTTCAATGAGGAAAATAAAATGGTATTTATAGTGATACATATGATAGCAGAAAACATTTTAAAGATAGTACTATTTGAGTAGCCAACCATTGACCAGCCCACCTGGACAATCTTTTCCATTCATTTCTTTCAACAGGAAAGAATTTTGGGCCCGATATGCAGCAATTTTGAATGGACCTTTCCACAGATTCTTGAATTTTCCATGCTTACCTTTGTCTTCGTTTCTAGCATCTCGTTTGAGCTCTATGTCTTCAATCTGAAACTTATCTAATTTTTCTTTCTTGTCATAGATTTTCTTGATTCTCTCTTGCAACTTGAAGGTATTCTGGAAAACCTCCTCTCTCATTTGCTGTAAATGGATCATTTGGTTTATCCTTCACTGAAAATGATCCTCTTCGCTGCCAGCTTCCTACATAAGTTTTACCACTGGGACTATGAGAGATGTCGGGAACACCGTATTGACACCATACACTAGTTCAAAAGGAGATTTGCCAATTGATTTCTTCTGACTTACTCTATCTACCCAAAGTGCATTAACAAGATTTTTATGCCAGCTCTTTTTGCTTGTTTCCAACAGTTTTTTCATAATTTTAACCAATGATTTATTTGAAGATTCTACCAGTTCATTACCTTGTGGATAGTATGCAGTTGAATTCCCCAAGGTAATTTGATATTTATTACAAAAATAAATCATTCTTTTAGATTTAAAAGCTGTTGCATTATCTGTAATCAGCTTGTTTGAACAACCAAAACGTGATAAAATATTATGTTCGAGAAACTGGATTATTACCGTATCAGCGGCCTGCCGAGTGGGAATGGCCTCAATTCATTTTGTAAAGTAGTCTGTCACTATCAAGATCCACTTATGCTGAGCTGAAGATGTAGGGTGGATCTCTCCAATAAAATCAAGGCTCCACTGCTGAAATGGAACACTTACTTCAACCAGTTTGAGAGGTTATGGCTGTAATTTTCTCCTTCCCTGAAAAATTTGACATTCATGGCAGCTCGTCACAGTTTTATACACATCAGCAAAGAGGGTAGGCCAATAATACCCTGCTCTCAAGATTTTATTTACCATTGTCTTCCAAAATAGGTGACCTCCACAATCCTACTTGTAAAAATCATTCATGACATGTTTTGCTTCTTCTTCAACCAAGCAATTCAGTAAGACACCGGCGGGATCTTTCCAATACAATGCATTATTTATAATACAAAACTTCGCAGCTTTTAATTTTAGAGTTCTACTTTTATTTTTAGCCATTCCCAGAGGTGGTGAAAGATTTTGGAGAACATATATAATATCAAAATACCAAGGCGAATGGATAAAAATTTCTGATACCTGAACAGGTGAGTTGTCCTCATCTTCTTCGGACATAGCAACAATTAAATTTATGTCCAAGGCATGCAAATTAGATTCCGCCATCAGTTTTGCCAAACTTTGTCCCTTGATGAGCTTTGTTCGCTTTATTTCCAAGTCATATTCTAACAAAGTTGCAATCCATTTGCCTCATCTCCCTTCTAGATCTATCTGCACTAAAATATCTTTGACGACTGTGTTAGGAACATAAGCAAGGATATGAGAATGCAAAATATATACTTGGAAATCTTTCACGGCTTTCACCAAGGCAAGAGCTTTCTTCTCAATAATATTATACTTTAAGGCTACATCTCTTATTGTTCTACTGAAAAAGCAATTGTCTTCTCAAGCTAATCTCTTTTTTGCATTAAGACCGCTGCCATAATATGCTCTAAAGCGAATGAAAATAAAATAAAATCTTGGGAATAATCAGGGCTGATCAAAATTGGAGCTGAAGAAAGGGCCAACTTTACCAAATTGAAAGACTTGATAGCTTCTTTGGCCCACTTTACTACACTATCTTTATTTAACATGTTTGTTATTTCCCTCAAATGTTCTGCTAGATTTGGCGCAAAACGACGAAAGAAATTCATCTTACTGTTGAATGCTTGGATCTCCTTTTTATTGATGGGAAAATCAATTTTCTAAATAGCTTCCACTCGAGCAAGATCATTGCAGATGCCCTCCTTTGATATGATGTGACCGAGAAGCTTTCCTTCATCCATGGCAAAAGAAATCTTTTTGCGATTAAGAGATATGCCATACTTTCTACACCGTTGAAAAACAATCTTCAAATGGTAAAGATGTTCCTCCTATGAATTAGAAAAAACTGTCGAATCATCAAGATAAACAACCAAAAATACATCTTTCTCATTGGAAAAGGTGATATCCATAGCCCACTAAAAATTTTCACCAGCATTCTTTAAACCGAATGGCATCTTGGCATAATGGAAGTCCCCCACGGAGTGGTGAATGTTGTTTTGTCTCTATCATCCTCATGGACCAAAATCTGATTGTATCCAGAATACCCATCGAGCAGTGACATACGAGATGCCCCAACCACTCTTTGAAGTATGTGGTCCATCTTAGGCAATGGATAATTATCTTTCAAAGACAACTTATTCAAATTTCTAAAATCAATGCATAATCTAATCTCACCTATTTTCTTCAGTACGAGCACCAAATTGGAAATCCATTATGAAAATATGATTGGAATGATTATAGCAGGCTTGTATAATCGATTCACCTCCTTTTCTATGGATGGCAGCAACTTAGGATTCATCCTCCTTAACTTTTGGCAAAATGGCTTTTGGTTTGGCTTGATTGGAATGATGTGCTGGATTATACTTTTATTGTACTCCTTCAAATCTGAATAGTCCCATGCAAATACATCAGTAAATGAATACAATAAACTAATGTACTTTGCTTTTACCTGAGGATGTAACACCTTTGACAACTTCACCATCTTTGGATTTTCTGTTTTTCTAATATTCACGTCTTCAACTCCCTTTTTAGTCGGCATCAAACTTGGTTTCTGGGATACATCACCTTGGTCAAATAATTCATCTAAAGGTATGAGGCCTTTAGGGATGACATTGTCTTTCATTTGCAAAAGTTCCATCTGATTTACTTCTAAATCTGGTTCGCCATTATCTTTCTCGCCATCATAGAATTATCTTGATATTTACCTTCATTTCGCAAAAATTCTTCAATCTCCTTATCATCTTGAAACACTTGCCAATATATTTGATTATCAGGGACACCCAGGCAATTTTTACACATGAATTCAAACTTATTGTTTGAATTCATCGTAATATTCAAGTTACTTTCTATTGTTGCAAGGGAATCTGCAATAACATTCTGTGCACGTGGAAAACATGTCAAAGTGAAATCTAGAAACATCCTCAAAATGTCTAAAACTGCATTACGATAAGCCCTCATTCGAGGATGTTTTGCTTGGTACTCTCCCTTGACTTGCTTGATTACTAATTTGGAGTCGTCATAAACTGAAATTCTTTTGGCATTAAGCTTTTCTAGGATTTTCAAGCCTGCAATTAGTGCGTCATATTCTGCTTCATTATTAGAACAATCAAAAGCCAACTTGTAGGAAAAAACTCTTACATTACTCAGGACCTTATTTGGTGAGAAAAAAGGGTTTCATATCCAAATACCAATTCCAACACCTTCCCTACCTACTACTCCATCAAAGTCCATACTCCACAAGCCAAATTCCTCTTCCAAATGATGAAATTCTGCCGGTTTTTCTATCTTTGGCCACTGTCCGTCTTTTTCTTGTTGTTGGTGGAATGTCAACTGCTTAGTGGTACCTTCAAGCCTTTGTCTTTATTGATGAAGTACAGCTCTGAAATTTTCAATGATCTGAGGAATATCTTCTACTTCAACTAATTTACTATTTACATCATTGAAACTATTAGAATACAAAACAAAAGACTCTAAATTTGTAGTACATAATTAATTGGACGATTCATAGGTTTCTCCTTGCTCGTGATCATGTGTTTCATATTTTTCTCTCTATATAATTTCTTCATTTGACCAAACACGGGAATACTAGCATAGGAGAAATCTAATTATAATGACCCTTTTAGTTTTTCACTGCATGATCTAGATAGAAGCATGCCAAATCTAGGGGGAATGTTAGCCACAACTACATCCATAAGAACATTTTTTGCTGGAATCTAATCCAAACTGACAACCAAATCTTTAATGAGACCAATACATCTTACTCTACCAGAATCAAAGGAATAAAGATCATGATACTTTCTAGTGATGTCCAAACCCAATTTCTCCATGATTGCCTTTTGCATGAGATTATGAGACGCTCCCTAATCAGACATGGCATTGTGCAAAACATAAATAATGCAGTCTAAGGCTGATGTAAAAATGAGCTACATCACTATTCTCAGATTGACCTTCTAATGTCGGACCAAAGATAAGTTTAGGTTGGTCATCTTCTACATTTACCATATCAGATAAAGGATCTACATTCAAAATCTTAGCCACTTGACCTTTATAACTGATGTTCTTCATTAATTCAGTCAAAGGTATTGATACTTTTAACTTAGCAATTTCATTTTCTAAGCTAAAGTCTGTAATTTTCTCTACCTCTTTAACTTAAGCATCTTTCTTTTCAGCTTTATCCTTTGTTGCACTTGGTTGATTTGACTTTTCATTTGCTGATTGTACTTTACTAAGAGTAGGATCTACTGGCTCCTTTCCCTTCTTCTGCATGTTTGGAGAGTCATTCTTTGGTGGTGTTGCTTCCTTCCTTTTCTAAATTGGATTGATAGGAACATCCCTACTCCTAAGTGAGTATTGCCTTTGCTACGCTATTAATGCATTCATGTATCCTCTCTGATATTCATCTGATTCCTCTTCTAGGACTGTTTCATTTGCCAATATAAAATCTTCATCCTTTTGGACAGCTGGAGTTTTTGAATACTTTTCATCTTCGGTGATATAAATTGGCAAATCCTCCAGTGTGAAGAAGTGATTCTCTTCTCCAATTGGGGCCTCATAATATTCTGATTTAGTGCCATGAACATAGTTTTGTTGTAATGGTGTTTTGACTTGTTGTTGAGCTGATGGATCTTGAGCTCTTTGGTCCCTTTGCTTGATTATAAATTGTGGTTGATGCTGGCCACATAAATTTGGATTTCTAGCTTGTGTCTCAGGCTTATCAGCAATGGTGAATCTATCAAACATCTTCTTAATCTTACAGAGCAAATGATATGAAGTAGAAGCTTCTTCTTTGATAGTCACCTTCTTCTCAGTCTTTGTTCTAGCTCTCTTAGCCAACAAATTTGCTTCAAAACTTACTGCAATTTTCTACATGTCCTCCAATGTAGTCGGTCTCTTTCCCTCAACTGATATGCCATATCGGGATCAAAACCATCGAGAAATTTGATCAAATCCAACCCCATAGGTGGTTTGATGTCAACTGGAATGGCATTATAAATAGTATTGAATCTAACACAGTAATCTTGGACACTTTCACCGACATTTCTCTTTATGTTCTCATACTCTGAAAGGATTTGAAGGGGATTTTTCTTTACCTCCTAGCGATCCAGAAATTATTTTTGAAGTGCTTCTAATGAAATGATTGTTCCAGCTGGCAATGCTCTGAACCACTTTCCAACTTCACCTCCAAACATTTGCACAAATAATCTCATTATTACATTTTTTGCATCAATCTCGTGGAGATCAAATAAATCACTCATTCGATCGACGTGTTGTTGTGCTATGACACCTTGAGAAGCATCAAACATTGGGATCTTGCTTTGATAATTAGCGGGCATGTTATCCAAGTTCTTTGGCAAAACAAGAGGTGCATATCTGGTAGCCATTACTTGAAGCGGATTTACAACTAGTGTCATGCGGAAAGAGTTATTTTTGCTGACAAAACTAACCTCCCTAGGAGCCTAAGACTCTCTAGTGACAAACAAGACAATTAAGAG
>APFE031105603.1:1334-18855 GCA_000404065.3 Pinus taeda
GACATTGGCTTGATGCATTACTTTTTGGGTTTGGAGGTGTGGCAAGAGGAGGGACATTTCTTCCTGGGGCAGGGGAGGTATATTGTGGACATCCTTAGCAGATTCCACATGGAGGATTGTAGACCCATGTCGACACCGATGATTACCAACTGGAAGAAGCTTCATGCTTCGGATTCCGAGTTGGTGGATCCTACATTGTACAGGCAGCTGATTGGTTCCTTGATGTATTTGGTCAACACTAGACTAGATATATGTTTTGCAGTCAACACGATGAGTCAGTTTATGTGTGAGCCTAGGAAGGTTCACTGGGTGGCTGCAAAACACATTTTGCGGTACTTGCAGGGGATAGTGGATTATGGTCTGGACTACAGGCAAGGGGATGGAGTGAGATTGGCAGATTATACTGATTCTGATTGGGCAGGTTGTGCTTCTGATAGGAAGAGGACTTCAGGTTCTGTTTTGGGTTGGGTTCGGCAGTAGTGTCATGGTTCAGCCGGAAACAGCAGTCAGTAGCATTGAGTTCAGCGGAAGCAGAGTATATGGCAGCCAGTCTAGCTAAGGCCATCTGGCTTCGCAAGATGTTGTTTGGCTTAATTGGTCAGCCGTTGAGACCTTCAGTGATTTACTGTGATAATCAGAGTTGCTTTAAACTCACGGAGAATCCAGTATTTCATGACAGGTCAAAGCATATCGGGATCAAATATCATTTCATCAGAGACTATGTTCAGAAGGGAGCTGTGAAGCTTGGTATATTCCCACTGATGAGCAGGTTGCAGATATTCTTACCAAAGCCTTACCACAGGGCAAGCATGTCTGCTTCAGAGACAAGATGGGTGTGGTGAGGAACACCTTCCTCGGTAAGAGGGAGTGTTGAAATTTGGTACCGGAGGGCAGGTGGTTCCCTAAGGCTTTGATCTTTGGCCTAGGGAAAAGTGTCCAAAAGAATTTAATTTTTCTCCTAAAATGACTTTATAATTTTTATAAAGTCAAATCTAATCTAAAAGTGACTTTAAGTGATAAAGTTACTAAAGTCTAATTTTAAAGTGACTTTAATAAAGTCAATGTAAAATTAGAAAGGAAAAGTGACTTTGGAAATAAATGACTAAGTGCGTCTTTATTAAAGTGGGGTGAATTAAAAAATAGAAAGTGAGATTTAAATGAGCATTTAATCTCAGCCATAGATCTCAATCTATTTCAGCCATTGGATTTAGGGGTTCCCCAAAAGTCACTTAGGGTTAGATTTAAAGGAGAAAAAGGAGGAAAAGGTCATTCATTCTTTCATGAGAAGATTGAGAGAAGGAGAGCAAGAGAGCAAGGGAGATTTTTGGACAGAGGAGGAGGCAGCAGCTTGGCACACAATCCAAGGCAACATTTTAGCAAATCCGTACAGCTGAGTTAGCACACAGTAAAAGACAGTATTTGGGCACGATTTTCTAGAAATCCGTACAACAAGTGCACAGTTTTCAAGGAGGCCGTACAACAGATTTGGAGGAGGCCGTACAACAGTTTTCAAGGAGGTCGTACAACAGTTTTTGTGGGGGCCGTACAACAAATTTGGAGGAGGCTGTACAACAGTTTTCAAGGAGGTCGTACAACAGTTTTTGTGGAGGTCATACAACAGATTTGGAGGCCGTACAACAGTATTGCTGTTTGCAAGTTTTCCAGTTGGCTGTGAGGCACGAAAAACGAGATAAGTTGTAAAAGTTTGCTTGCTGATTTTTGCTGAATATTTCTCTTACTGTAAAAGCATTTTCTAGAAATAAGGAGCTTTCGAACTGGTTTTCCCCAAGAGTTGTAGGGGGTTTTTCCAGGATAACCTTGACCAAAAATCACTGTGTTTAAATGTGTTGAATGGCTGTTTGTATGTGCTGATTCTTATTTCTGCATTTTCCAACATTCTGTAATATTTCCAGAATTTGTGTTTTCAGCAAAATTTATTTTCCAATTGTTGAATGTATGGATATGGGAAAGGGCATTTAACTATTTTGGAGAAATAAGGTGAAACTGAAAACCGGGGTGGGAAATGAGAAATTTTTACATTTCATATAATAGTCACCCCATAAGATCATTTCATCATTAGCAATTATGTAGAGAGAACAATAACATCAACGATGCATCGAAACAATAGGCGTGAATCCCTCAAGATATGACTACGCCATTATGAACATTGATCTAACTGCTACTTAATACTGTGGGTCCTTGTAGCTAGGGTAATGATCCATATGAGGAGTAAACTGCAATTATTGTTGCTCCTCTATGGACCCTGCCCAAATCTCTGGAACTCTGGGGTGTAGAGCTCAATGTAGCCCCACCTCTCTCTTGGAGGTATAGCTGCATACAGTGCAAATTCATCCTCCAACCTGTAAGATAAATTCTTGATCTCTGTCGAAGCTGTTGCCTACTCTTGGTTCTCCTTCTTGACCTTCTCTCTCTTCGGACATTGGGTACTGTAGTGACCAAACTCACCACATCTGAAGCACTTGATCTTCGACATATCCTTCTTTTTCTTTTCTCCTCCCTGTGAGCCTTATCCCTAACTGGGACCTTTCTTTGCCTTCCCCTTTGATGCAAGGGCTACATTCTCCTCTTCCTTCACACCCTTCGGTCATTTGATATCGCTGCCACTGTTATTGCTCTAAACTTGAGCAAGCCTCATCTCCTCCTACATGAAATCTTCCCATAATCGATCCAATCCCGATAGATTATCTCGTCCAGTGATACCTTGGATGAAGGTATCCCACTCCGGGGTGAAACCATTGAGAGTTGTACACACTAGCTCACTCTCTTGAAGTGCTTCTCCAACTGTGACAAGCTCGTCTTGGACATTTTGAATCCTGTTGAGATAAGGAGTTACCCCTTCACCCTTGTGTATCTTGGTGGTCCTCAACTTCTCTTTCAAGAACATCTTTCGGTTATTGGAAGGATTTTGGAAAAGTGTAGCAACTACATCCCGCATTTCTTTGGTTGTATTCTTGGCCGCTAAGTGTGAGACTATATGATCCTGAACAATATGAAAGATCAACAATTTTGCCTTGGCGATCTCCTTATTGCAATTCTCTAGATATTGCAGGTTTGTCAGTACGGCTACAACTCTCTCTGCATACGTCTTCATAACATGCTCATCTAGTAGGAAAGACATTGTGACTTTCCAAATACAATAATTTGAGGCTCCATCTAGTCTATCCTGATCTTGAAGTCCTGTGGAGTCCATTTATGCAAAACTCACAACTCGGAAAATAAATAGGAATCTCTTCTTTAATTGCTTGGTTGTCTGCTTAGCTACACACACTCCCTCTTGGAATGCACAGTTCTTCCTTCTGTTGTTGCCTTTAGCTACTGGAAATCACAGATTTCCCTCATAGCACTGAATCCGAAACCCTCTCGGAAAATCCCTTTGTGAATGCATTTCTCTTCCACCTGGCACTGATTTTGCTATTGCAAAATTGCTGCAAAACATAACTGCGCCCAGGTTTGCTTAGCAAATTGACTGGTTTGTTCATTGGAATTGCTTCCTGGCAACACCACTGCCTGCTCAAATTGCTATTGATCTATTCGATCTCTTCCTGCACACGCAACTGGAAATCGAACCCTGCTCAGCAATTCGAACTGCCTGGTTGACCATTTGCGCGAATTTGGAAATTGTGTTGCAGAGCTCCCTTTAAACCTTCACAAATTTCCTCCTCACTTTTGAGCCACTGATCTGTATTCATTACTGCTTTGATACCATGTGAAAATTTCACTCTATTGTAGCTACTAGAAATTATTCTTCTAATTGAATATTATTATTTACAATTTATTTGCTATTATGGCAAACAACAAATAAAATAATAATTGAAATTTTCACCAAAAATAAATTGCATTGCGGAAATAAAGTTGGAACTGAGAAAATAGAGCACACACACACAATAAAAATGACACCGTTATTTTTGGACAATTATCCTCGAAAAATCCCAATGTGGGAAAACTGGTGTAGTAGATAAGGGTTTTATTATTATTATGCAACAATGAAAATTTTGAGTACAAATTTGGATGCCAAATTGGAAATCCTTAGCAAATAATTTGGCCAAAATTATTAAGGGAATTTTTCCCTTGTCCACAAGCAATCTCGACACAACCTGCTTCAAAAAACTAGCCCACCAAGAACCCTTGTGCAGTCATCTACGCAGTGCTTGCCCAGACCCTCACACACAGAGTCGTAATCCGCCTTTGATCGAGTTGTCCTGCCTGCTGCTGCCTATGGAAGTGATTTTTTGGCCCTCTGGAAAATTATCTTGGCTTCCGACAATTGAATCGACTTCTTGCTCAGCCAAATCGAATTGCCTCATTGAAGTCGCCTGTGTAGTTCCTGTGCAGCCTCTAGTGGAATAACTTTGCCTCTTGCTGCTGCCTCTCCAAAATCACTGTCGCTGCTCCCTCTCTGTCTCTGCGTCCCTTCTAGCTCGAACTATTTTTCCCTGCTCGATCTCTGTAGTTGCTCTTATAATCTTTTGTTGGTGAACCAACGATCATGATTAGATCCCCATCAACGACTAAGATCATCTCTAACTCGATCTGTGTGAATTTCTGGAGAATTTTCACCTTTCTCAATTAATTACTATTAATTAATCACTTTTCCTAAGTTAGACTTAGGAAATATTTAATTATGATAAATTAACTTATTTGAACCATCTCTAGGTGTTTTCTCTTGGAATTTTTTTTGGGTTTTGGAGATCACGTGTTCCTTAGCCTCTCTGACCAAAGTCGAGACTACAACAGTTGTCCGATGCTACAAAAACTAACATTCTTTTGGTAAGGCATTGATTGCGACTATAATTAATTATGAATCAGAGATTTTCTCACCAACTTCTAGGAGTTGATCTTTGATTTTTGATAGCTTCATGAAAAAGGAAGCTATAGTGTCTCCTTTTGTCATTTTTGATTGATATAGTTGAGTCCTCAAGGCTATCATGTAACCTGTTGTACTGATGGAGTATAATTTCACCAAGGTATCATAAACTTCTTTAGGCGTAGATAGTCCTGATACAAAAGTGACAAGGCGGTATTTGATAGACTTAGAGAATTCTTTGAGCCTTAACTTCTCCTTTTTCATAGTTTTCAATTTCTTGGGACTTATTCTCATTTGGAGTAGGTACCTTTCCTAGAATGAACTTCATGACATCATTCTCTCCATGGGCTTTATCAATTCTCTTTTTCCATGCCTTAGAGGTTGGATGCTCCTTCTAACTTACTGCTTTCTTTGCACATATATGCCATTGGATTAGACAAAATGAATTGGAGGTGAGCTGCTGCTAAAAGAGATCTTCAGATATGGCTGCAAAAGTGATCTTCTTGAGCTGCTATAATGATGATCTTTCTTTCTTCTGTCTAGTAAAGTTGTCTCCTGTTCACCATAGGTGTGATTCCATGTTAGAAAATCAATGGCAATTAGATTTTCTTACTTGGTAATTACTTGTGATTAATTAATCTTCTTTCTTTTGTTTATTAATGTTCCTTCTTCATCAAGCAATTACACAAACTGTTCATGCAAGATACAAAAAGAAGAGACACGGAAATTTAGGCTTTCAAGCTAGGGCAAAACCCCTTAACAAGGGAAAACCCAACACTATTCTTCTT
The DNA here is from genome assembly GCA_000404065.3 of Pinus taeda. Lineage (NCBI taxonomy): Eukaryota > Viridiplantae > Streptophyta > Pinopsida > Pinales > Pinaceae > Pinus > Pinus taeda. The sequence goes on from APFE031105603.1 coordinate 6,948, forward strand.
ATTGAATCAATTCAAGATGAGATATCTAACCCAAGATCAAAGACTCACTTAAGGTTCCTCGTCAACCCTCATCTCTAGTAAAAAACACCAAAATAGTTAACTTTTGCTTAAAGATAATCATCCTTCTTGTCACAAACTTTTTCTCGGCCTTGTAACAAAGCTATAACTCTTCTTGTAGATCCTCGAATCTATTAAGATTTCAGAGTTTCGGTCTTGTTGTAGACTGTAATCACCTTCAAGTTTTGATCCTTGATTGCACACTTCAAATAGTAGACTTCGCCTACTTTAGATCACAGACAAACTATTTATTTCGGCTTCTTCAGATAGATTCAGAACTTCGTATTACAGGAATAGATCACAATTCCTGTAATAGAAATCAAATTCTTATGTGTTTGTTGCTTGCTTTTAAAAGAGCTTGACTTGGAGACTATATATAATTGTTTGATGGGTTCCCATAAGCCATATAGGCCAACATGACTGAGAGAGAGGGACAACTTCACCTTTTTACTCTTCTGAACCAAAAATACAATTCTTTTTCCTTTTCTTATAAAATGTAAAAAATGACATGACTTAATAACAAATAACTTTGATTCTTTTGACTCCAAAGAGCATGAAGAACATGCTAGGTCAATTAATAAAAATAAATTATAATTTTCTTTGTTATGAAGATCGACACTCGTTACATTTTCCAACAGAAAGCTCCTAATCTAGGCTAAGGATGGACAAAAGACCCTCTTCACCATTAATTAATCTAAAGAACCCTAGAAATTTGGTTGGACAAATCTTACTCGTGATTGGCAAGGAAATAACGTTGTAACAATGAACATATGTTGTTAATTCTACATGTTAATGACAAAGTAGATGGAGAAACCTACAATGAAATGTAACTTTTACAAATGATTATGAAGATTTCCCTTGTTGATTTAAGGTAGGGAATATGATAAGCAGGTATTATTTGAAAATCTATTTGATTAGTTTCATTTATGAAGTATTACATTGAGATGATGAAGATGGAAACTATATTTCTTCATTCAATTGTTTTTCACAATTGGTTGAAGAGGAAAGGCCTTGTTGATTGTAAGTTTAATAGAGTACACTCTAATGCTAAAAAAATGATTTCTCCTTATACATTGAGATAGTTGAGACTGTTGTTGAGGGAGACCATATGAGGGACAATATTAAGGATGAACTAAATTTACACACTAAGGAGGATAATGATAAGGGAGAAAATGAAAAGAATGAAAATGATGTTGAAGATTAGGAAATCCCCTTTCCTATAGAGCAGGTGAACAAAGTTGTGTACAATTACAAAGTTGTACGTCCTTCAGTCAATAGGTGTCATGTGAATAATGATGATGGGAAAAGTGGTCCTAGGGCTAAATTCCATGGTCAAAGGGGTAGTAATGATGAGGAAATCCACATTTTGGGCATACGGATGTGAGGAGGGAGCAATCGTGGATGCATGAGTTACCTTGGCTTTTGTTTTCCACCCGTCTTATTGCCTTTTCATTTTTTTCTTTCTTCACTGCTCGAAGCTCTAGGAAATGAGAGCATGCTTTGAATGATGTGTAGCAATGGTTACCCCCTTAGTGGTGGGGTAGTTCATTGCCCACCAGGGGTTGGGACATGCAAGGGTTCCTTTCCATGATGTGATAGGGCAACATTGGCCCCAGGAACCAAGTGATGGCCATAATGATAAGGGATAGAGCTTATGCTTGGCTTTTGCCCATGTGCTATTGTTAATGTTCCAACCATCTTTTGCATTTTATAATTTTGTTTCTTTTGTTTCTTGCTTGTGGCCATAATATGCTCTCTCCTTTTCTTTTAGCTGCATCAACCTCTCGGGGCAAAATTTCAAGACCCATCCCATATATGCAGAAAAGTGGAGGGGGTGTGCTAAATCCTAGTGGACCCATGGTTAAGCGGATTCGAAGATGGGAGCAGGAGTTGTCATGTTCCTTTTTCTGCTTTCCCTTACGGTGTGGTCAGGATGGACTTCCATGGTTGGAGGCAACTTGATCACAGTTGTTGGTTTACTCTCTCAGCGGGCCCGGGGGCTTTTGGAGGGGTTTTCAAGAGTTTTATGAGGTCCAATGGCATTCACTTAGTATATCCCATCATCTGCACAACTTGTCTTTTGTTTCATTGCATTCCGATAACTTTCAAAAAATAAAGTTATTAATGGGTTTGATTCAATTAATTATGCTTAAGGTGACATTTTGGGAGGAATATCTGACAAAACACCTTAGTGTAATAGTTCGTTGGAACCAGAATGAGATCTACAAGATGGAATGGTTAGAAGTGAGTTTTAGTGGCCCGAGGAGGCATGGTGACCAATTTACCATTTTCCCACATTAAAAGGATATTTTAATTGAAATAAAAAAGAGGGAAATGTGCTCAATGCTTAATATCACAATAGGAGGTTCTAGAGGGGTCCATCAAGCCTATAAAAGAGGAGGAGGAGGCCATTGGAGGACATCTTGGATTTGATCTTTTTTCTTGTATGAGAGGTTTGAAACTTGATTCTCTACTCCATTTGTAGTCCCAAGACGGAAACCCTTAGGTGATTTAGTGAGATTGGGCGAGTACCCAACTCCCCTTGGTGAATTCATCCAGAATTCATAGAAGAGCTTAACAATGGCATTTTCGTTCAGTTTTGAAGGCCCATCACAACATTGGAGCAAATTCTTGAGGCCAGTTTCGCACCTCAGCTATTTTGTTGTATCAACATGTAACCCCAGTTTTCTATTATAATAAAAGCTGAGACTATTTCTGCTCATTGTATTATTGAATTCCATGCACTCTATTTGATATATTTTACATGGAAATCTTCTATTAAATGAATGGTAATTTGTATGGAGAAATTTTGGTTGGGTTAATTTTTTACAAAATTAGTCAACAGGATATTACATCATTATCAAAGTTGGTTTTCCTGCCCGCCTGAGGGTTTGTTGCAGAACTAAGGTTCGAAGGGAAATGCATTTGTCGGAGTCTTAATTGTTTACAATGTTGAGATTTGTTTTATTTGCTAAGGAGGCCGAAAGTCGCTGTATTGGAGATCGAGAGCCCTTTCATCACAGGTTAAGGGTTAATTTCATTAATGGGCCGAGGCATCAGTCGAGAGCATTAATTTTGTAGGTCGAGAGCAGATTGCACTCACCACAGAAGAAAATCACTGAACTGGAAGTCGTGCCTTTGCTTACCTTCGAATGTAGAACACATTAATCATTGAGAGGCCAGCTAATTAAGCAGGTGACAAACTTCGACAGGACGTTGTATTGCCATACGCCGGGAATATAACTGCGTTGCGCCATTGTTGAAGTCTACCCGAGTAAGCTAGATTGGTAGTGATGTGCCACTGCACGAATACACAAAGGGAGAGACCCTTAACATTCTAACAAACTGCTGGGCAAGAAATCAAACCATAGAAGCCGAGATTGCCATCGAAGTCTAAGTCGAAGTCAAGATATGGCATCGAATTGACTGCAACGATTTTGCAAGCCGCCATTTCGAATAGCCAAACCGACTAATCATGGGACTAGCCAATGAGCCGCCACTCGAGTACGCGATCAAGGATATTAAGAGTCATCACGTTGACCTTAGAACATATCCACGGGTCGAATAATTATAAATCGAAGTCGTCTCTGCGGGCCAAACAAGCGAACTCCGTTTTGCCACCGGGAAAGCTATCATATTTAATCAAGTGTTCAGTTGAGTCTAGGAATCTGCAAGCCTGTTGGCATCAGTTTGTGGGAGAAGGCTGAGTCTACAGGTTAGTTGAGTCCTTGATGGCAAGATCTGAAGACAGAAAGGGCCAAATACAATCAAAGCAAATGACATACCTGTGGCGAGGACTTGTTACCACGGAAGATTCAGGCACAATTTTTGTTGTCTCAAAGGGCCACGTTGCCATTAAATAGTCCAGAAGCAGGGTTGTTGAGGAAGTGGGACCGTTGTACAAGCTATTAAAACCATTCCTGGAGACCGGGATCCGATTTGCTAGAGGATTCAATATTGCAATACGCAAAGTATGGTTAAACATTAATTGTATGATGCCATACACCTATGCGTTATCATGCACCTGCATACATGGGCAAATATCATTGTGAATTATGTGAGTAAGCTGGGCGTTAGAAGGTTGAGAGACTCCTGTAGTGTATGGCTCACTAAGACACAGTGAAAGGTGTGAAGACTATGTGGTGTGATTGTTCGCTGAACAACCCGTAACATGGGGAAGATGTTGTGCGATTTACGTGCACCCGTAACAAACAAGGTTCAAGCTACATGTTGAAAATTACAATTACGTTTTGCACCATTTGATGTCGTTGATAAGAGTCATCAGATAATTAATGTCAGTGCATTGATTCCTAAGATGCGAATGGAACAAAATTACGCAACTTGTAAGAGAGAGGTTCAAAACTCTTGCTATTTTTGAGTCTCCATTGACAACATAATAAATTTTCGAACATCAACTTGTGATTGGCTGGAAGCACTCATTAGTTCTTGGCATATCAAGTGTTGTGACATTCCTTCATCAAGGGTCAAGTGAATTTATGTTAGGGAGGACGAATTGGGTCTTCCTCAAGAACATTCGCTCAGCCAGACTGACTTGAGTTATTCCAGTACATGAGCACACAAGGGCAACACTTGGTCATAATTATAAATAGAGTTTAGAGAGTTTCCTATTCCTATAGCAGACAAAGAGGGGGATATTACACTAATTGCAAAAGTTGTAGCTGGAGATCGCTTTGCTGAAGTTGACTGTGAGTTGGAGCTCTCTGGGGTAGCGTATACCAGGTGTCATTCTTTGTATTTAGTCAAGAAACTTGTCTAGAGGCTGTTTGTAGTGCATCATTGTTGCTGTAGGAGTTGATACTAGCAAGTTTATATTGTTATTACACATTGTCTTGTGCCGCTGGTAGTTTGTATAGTTGTTATGTGGGTTGAGTCATAGCTTTGAGTCAAAGCATTGTTACAAGTTGGTCAACTACTGGTAGTAGGGTTTGAGTATCTTGTGTGTATGCTAGGGTATGATGAGCATATTGTTGAGTTGAATGTGAGATGTTTCTGAATGAGTCAGTCATATCATTGTCAGTCAAAGTCAAGTATAAAACAATTTGATGAGATTGGCATCATTGAATAAAAACATGGATCGAACCTTTATAAACTCCCTTAATAAACGTGCAATAGTAATCAACAAAACCTTTTCCAGGGAGATACTTTGTATGCTACAACAAGACCAACCATAAGAACATGAAATGGAGCCCAAATTTATGCACTTGGAACATAATTGAGATGCATGGGGGTTACAACCAAAGCCCTTTTCAAACTAGAAGAACTTGCTTCACTCCTCTCCAAGGTGCATCAGTCAGATGATAAAAACTTAATTTGGGCTCTCAAACCAGGCATGCTTGCTTTAGTACAACACAAATTTTTGGAGCATCCTTGTGTAGGGGTCAAACTTCTGGTTGCCTCTTGTCTCAGTAGTATCATGATGTTAACCGCACCTATACCTTCTTATAGTGATATCATTATGAGGAGTGTCTTCAGACCAATAGTGGGGACCTTTCAGGATTTGGATAACAGTGAGGGGCCTACCTTTGGGAAGAGGTTAGAGACTCTAGAAGTCATGGCCTTGGTTAGATCTTATGACCTCATGTTTGAGCTGAAGTGTGACAATTTGATCCTGCAGATGTTCCAATGCTTCTTCAGCATTAGGAAGCATCATCCTGACATAATCATAACACACATGCAGTCCATTTTGTCATCATGTATGGGAGACCATGATGCCATTTGCATGAGGTTAGAGTGTAGATTGTTGGCCATTTGGAGGGAGGACCAATTGGTTTCACCTGCTGCTCATGAACTAGCCAAAAGGTTGGTTGAGAAGAACATTGGGTTGTTTAGGAGACAGTTGACCAAGGGGGAGTTGTGGTGGATTTGAGGTGACCAACCGTGCAACAAGAATGAGCCGAGGAGGAAGTCTCTTTGCTTCATCTGCAAGGAACCTTGGGGACTTGACCACTTGTGCATGAGTGACATCGAGGAGATGACAGGGGTAGATTAGGAGGAGATTCCTTTTGACTTTTAGGATGAGGATTCTTCTTTTATAGTTAAGCCCATGGGTTCAAACGAGGACACCTTTGAGGAGCATGAGCAGTGATGGGGAGTTGTTGACAACAACCTAGAGATGTAGCCATGTTTGGTAGAGGAGATCAATGAGCAATTTACAATTTTCCCACATTAAAAGGATATTTTAATTGAAATAAAAAAGAGGGAAATGTGCTCAATGATTAAAAAATAATAGGAGGTTCTAGAGGGGTCTATCAAATCTATAAAAGAGGAGGAGGAGGCCATTAGAGGACATCTTGGATTTGATCTTTCTTCTTGTATGAGAGTTTTGAGAACTCGGTTCTTTACTCTATTTGTAACCCCAAGACGGAAACCCTCGGGTGATTTACTGAGATTGGGTGAGTACTCAACTCCCCTTGGTGAATTCATCTAGAATTCACAGAAGAGCTTTGTAGTGGCATTTCAGTTCAGTTTTGGAGGGCCATCACAACATTGGAGCAAATTCTTGAGGCAGTGTTCCATCTCAGCTATTTTGTTGTATCAGCATGTAACCCTAGTTTTCTATTATAATAAAACTTGAGATTATTTCTGCTCATTGTATTATTGAATTGCATGCACTCTATTTGTTATATTTTACATGGCAATATTTTGTTAAATTGAATGGTAATTTTTATGGAGATATTTTGGTTGGGTTAAATTTATGAAAAATTAGTCAAATATCCCGTTTGGGATATTGCAAGAGTATAGGGATCGTAATATACAGAGGGAAGTAATAAGTATGGAATGGGGAAAATGGGACCACAGTATCTTGTTGAAAAACATAGCTAGGTTCGGTCTTGATAAATGTTTTTGAGTCATTATGTAATGGACTTGTTAAAAGAATGAAAAATAATTTTTTTCTTATTGTTACAATAACTTATTAACGCATGGGTTTCATGCTTGGGTCATCTTTTATTAGTCAAAGGCCCAATTGTGGACTCCTAGGATTTATATTGTCATTACAGTCACTGTCACTGTACATTTTATGAGACCCTTCTTGGGATTTTGAATCATGTAAAAAGATTTATTATTGAGTCAAATTTTGTCTTTGACACCTCCACACCAAGTCTGTGTCAAGGAGATCAAGTCGGCCTCAAACAGGGCAATTCAACCTCACCTCAAGCCTATATATACAAACAGATCGAACTCATTTGGAGCACTCATTCACTGTCACACAAGTTCGATATCCAGAAGAAAGAGTTGGAAAAGTGCGAAGTAGGAAAGGAGGCTAAAAGAAGTGCAAAGTTGGAGAAGAAAGGAGAAAAAGGCAAGATTAAAATTTTGGGCTATCTATCTCTCTCTCATGTGGGTTCCCCTGGGAGATCGAAGTTTTTCTTGTCAAGTCGAAGCTACTGCCACTGTTGCTGCTGCCATTTGTTGGTTCGAAGTGTTACTGCTTCAAGGTCGAAGTTCGTGGTCGAAGTTGCTGGACGATGAGGTTGACTTGGTGGTTGGAGGAGGTCTGTGTCTAGGTTGAAGAGTCTCAAGAAAACTATTGAAGGAAGAGATGTTGGTTGGGTTTTCTGCTAGATAGGGGTTTTTCCCTGGCAAAGTGTCTATATCTTGTGTCTTGTGTTTTTGTGATCTTCATACACATACAATTTGGTAATTGCTTGATGAACGATAATATAACAAAAAAGTAAAAGAAGCCAACATAATTCAAAAGTAATTATCAAGAAAGAGAAATCTAACCCTAACTCTACTAGCATTACTTTCTCAACATGGTATCAGAGCTAAGTTCAAAGAAGATTGAAGTTCACTTCATTAGCTTGAAGGAAATGATTACTCCCTCTATGATAATAATGTGATTCAATAGTGCAGGAAGCTGGATCAAGAAGATCTTCTACTACTTATTCAACAAGGTCAAAAGTCAAGGGTTCTTAATTGCACTCATAGGTTCACTTAATCATGATAATGCGTGGATCATTGACAATGGAGCATCAAGGCATATGACAGGAGAAGGCAAACAACTTCAAACTCTATCAAAGGTGTTGAAGAATCAAGGGAAATTAGGTGTAGTGATTCTTCTTTACTTGATCACAATTGTAGTCTTTTTTACTTTCTCCTTGTTAACTTAATCTTCTTCTTCTTCTTATTAATGCATATGTGTGTACTTCATCAAATTGCTACCAAAAACATAAGAACAAGAACACAAGATGTTGGCTCTCTGCTAGGGCCAAAACCTCTCTTCTCTTGAGAGGAAAACCCTTTAGTAAGTTTTTCTTATTGGATCTTCTTATTGATCAATGCCAAACCCTAGACCCTTGACTGGAATGTCCTCCAAGCACAAGTCAAGTCCTTCCTCCTTTTTGCACTTTGTTCCCCGACACTTAGTCTTCCTTCTTCCGGCATTTTGTTACTCAGCACTTCAATCTTCTTTCAACTGTCTCTAGATGAGATGGTTCTCTTCTATACTTAGAGATATCCTTCACTTGTGTAGACACCTTCCTTCTTTCAACCAAATGAGATCCTTCTTGAGACGTCGGTGTAGACTGAAGTGACTGTACAACCTTAGATTCTCACATGTGTGGGAGGTTTCCCCTATACTTTGGTTCCTTTCTCCTTCGCTTGAGAGACTCTCTTCTTCCCTTGAGTAGGAGGCCTTATCGTCCTAGGATACTAGCCCAAACCATTAGATATATATGACTGTTATCTTACTGCTGTAGTGACTGTAGATTGTCCTTTATTTCTCGCACGTGTGACTGTTTTTCACTGTAAAAACAATCCCTTCAACTTCGGTTTAGGTCTCTCCTTCTTCACTGCCCTTGGAGACTCTTCTTTTATCCTTTAACAACCCTTTTTCTGACCTTCTACCTTCACTGATTTCAGAGGTGATTGCTTGATGTTATAGTGGAGTGGACAACCTTTATATATAGAGGTCTGTCCCTCTTTTTAGGCCGACTAGAAGACTGTAGGTCGGCTTGACATTTATAATTCGGATTGCTTCTTTTGTAGGTGTTGTTGCATGGATGAGACTTGTTGACTTTTCTTGCAGGTATTCTCTTGACTCTAATACATAAACATACATGGTGTAACATGCACTTAAGGTCCTCAATTATTTTCTTTTGACTCCTTGACTCACCTATAGCACTTAACATTTGTTAGACCTATTTCAATGAACAAGAAACTCATTGACATATATTATAAAAATAATATTTCTTTTCTTGAATAAGTACAAATATCATAAGTACATTTATGAAAGACCGAACCTAGTTACATTTCCTTCAACACTCCCTCTTAACTAGGGAGGTATTCATACATCATTACAAGGTGTTTGGCTATGTTTCCATCTTGAAGAATTCACATAAGAGAAACCAGATTGGCAATCCATCTGTTATAGCATCATAATAACCAACATTGTTTCCACAAGAAGGCCTTGACTGACAAATCTATCTCTTAATAGATCAGAGCATAATGTTGGCGAGACTAATGACTTATAGACACCTTAGCCATTGTCTCTCAAGGTACATACCCACCTAGGTGTTCATTGAGTATGACCTTCTAGGACTATTCTTATCTTGGGTTCCCAACCCTCAAAGAATATCAGTCCTCTTGCCTACTCTTGTCTTGGATGCCCTACACATCCTTAAAGAGTATTAGATACTAGATGATTACCCAATCCTCCCATTCTTTCTTCCCAAGTGAAGATAAGAATGTTGTGTCTATCACTTCCCCTCAATTGAGGAAGACATTCCCAAGTATCCTTTGACAAGGTACTTGTCCAAGTTCCTTTGTAATTGGGAACTTGTTATAACTCCCTCTTAGCTAGGGACTTGTCCATTCATCAACAACTTCTTCTTCGTGGGTCTTCCAATTGCTTGATCTCCTTATTTCCTTTGATGTCATGAAGTCGTTGTTCGAACTTCTTCTTGGTAGGGCACCATCGATCGATCACTTTCCTTCCTTCTTTGTCATGTCATTGCTTCCTTCGTGGAAAGTGGCCTTCTTGTCACATATCATGTTCTCTTGTCATCTGGTTATTCCTAGCGATCTTGTCAATGCTTCAGACTACTCTTCACATGGATGCTTCTTTGTACTTGCTTGTTCCCATACTTTGATCTAGTAGCCCTTCATGACTTCATCTTGGTATTGCTTAAACATTAAATGGTGCTTTTGTTGGATGGCTTCTTCATCATGACATCTTCGTAGAGTAGAATTAGTTATCTGCACCTTTCATATCTCCAAGGCCTTCATCGGTGTCAAGGGTCCTTTGATCTTTTTCTTCCTTTGTTAGAGTTGTCATGCCTTCTTTTAGGAGATGTATTCAAAGTATCTTGTCAGATAGTGATTTTTGGTGATCACGGTATTCTTCACATGCTTGATCTCTTTCTTCATTTGCTTCTTCATGGATAGATTGGTCAACCACCTTCTACTCCTTATGGGACCACTTCTTCATCTTGGACTAGTCAACAATCTTATACTCCTTATGTGAGTATTTTCCTTTTGTTTATCTTCATTGCATTGTAGTACATGCCTTCGAGCATGTCATTGGTGAAAGAGATCCTTTCCTACTTGATCATGTCATAGAACTATTCCCATGACTCAATAATATACAAATGATAACACGACTGAACTTTGATGCATACATACCTCATCTTGATTCTCCTTTGATCATCTTAGCTTCATTTGGTTGTCCTTGGTGTGGCCCTTCTTGCTTCATCTTAGCTTGCCTGCATATCATCCTTTTCTTGAATCCCACGAATGGGATTGCCAATGAGACATCTGCTTTTGTTTATGAATCTTCTTTTGAAGATTCCATCATAGGATCTTAAAGACCCTTACCCTGCAAATGTTTCTTTCCTTTTGATGATGGATTTCTTCTAAGATTCTTAATCATGATCAATTTTCTTTCATTGTGGATGAGGTCCTATTCTAGGTATGATCCTTCTATATGAATATCTTGAGCTATATCTACCATGCTCCTATATTCTAGAAGATATTTCTAACCATGCATTTTGTTCTATTTATAAATGTTCCTTCTACGTGAGTATTTCAAACTCTATGTACATCATGCTTCTAGATTCTAGAAGATGTTTCTAGCCATGCAATTTTATTCTATTCCTACATGCTCCTATACTACTCAAAACTTTGAAAGAAGACTTTAAGTAAAGAAGGAGACTTAGTCATAGTAGAGATTTGGAAGATCCTTTTTCTTTTGCTTCTTGTCTTCTTCTTTCATTGCTTGAGTCACATGAGATTCTTCCCTTTTTCTTTTGTTGTTGTTGTCCTCCTTTAGTTTAGGACAATTTCTTTTGTAGTGTCCATATTCTTGGGATCCATAGCATTGGATTTTGGACATATCTTTGTTGTTTGTTCTTCATGGGCCATGTTGACCACTGCGTGTCAACTACCCATAGCAGTACACCCCCTTTTTTCTTCGCAAAAGGGATAGCGCTTGATCGACATGTCCGTGCCATTCGACAGTCATCATTCACTTGATCATATTAAGTTGTAAACCCAGTCTACATTTTGAATTGTAAATAATCTTAGCAGAGTTGAGTCATGTATATAAATTGCCTAGGTGTACCTAATTTTCTAGTGATAATCTACGTGCCGGAATGAATTTTGTCATTAGAGTCTTAGGAGAATCCTAGTGTGTTAATCTGCTAGATTATGTTTGGTCGCAGAACTGGGTGGTCTGTGAGGGTCTATGTCAAAGGGCTTTTCCCCCTTGAGATGTAAAATTTTAAAAGTCATGATGTAAAGTGTCTTGAGGGTTAGGAAATGTTTTAATCCTCTCATGGGTCCTAAGTCCTAGGCCCTAGGGAATTTTTTTCCAAAGGCTGAGTTTGAGGAT
>APFE031105603.1:20682-44427 GCA_000404065.3 Pinus taeda
TCAATTTTTTTTTGAAATCCGTTGTCTGTCTATACACCTGTGGTCCAAGGTCCCTCCATCCTTTCTTGCAGCTCCCTTTCTGCCGTCGGCCATCAACCAATAAACGCAAACAAAACAGCGAATCGTCCTCACTGCCCGTCGTTTCCTCCTTGCACTCCCACGCACAATCAATCCACCTGCGTTTTGCTCCTCACCTGCAACACATTCATTTTCTGAACTGGCTCTTCCCGTCTAACCTTCGCAGACCTGCACACGTCCATGCATTACGCAGAACACATTGAAATGAATATGCGTTGGTAAGATTTGGGGTTTTATCATATGCGTTGAATACTTTAGGATAAGTTTGTTTAATTCAAATTCAGATATGAGTTCTTTTATTGGAGGTGTAAGAGTTAAACATTAGCTCATTTGTTTTATTTAGTCACGTTTTAGTTTAGTCTTATTTAATTTTAATATCATTTCATTTTTACTTTAAAAAAAAAAAATAATAAAAAAATAAAAAATAATAAAAAGAAAAAGTTCCTATAGATTAGTTTTAGATTGTTTATTATTAGATTTAATTTTCTTTAGATTTAGCTTCTGATTAGATTTTAATTTTAAATTTTGTTTGTTTTATTTATAAATAAAAATTCATAAAAATTCAAAAAAAAAAAAAGAAGTTTCATGTTTTTTATTTTCATGGGAGTTAAGTTTGTTTCAGGACTAAAATTCAATTTTGTTAGTTAAATGTTATTTTATAAAAAATTATAAAATTATAAAAAAGGCAAAAAGGGTTTCTTTTATTTAGTTTAGATTTTTTGATTTTAGATTTTGTTTTATTTGAAAAACATAAAAATATTTTGAAAATATCTTGCCAGATTCAGTCTTGGCTCAGGGATCTATCATGTTTTATCTTTTCTGCTGACATTAAAATTTTGATGTGGAATTAACGTTTATCATTTTATGTGGTTTAGGATGCTTAAATGATTATGAATGTGATATCTGGTTAGCGTTTAAAATTGGATGGTTGTGTATTGAAGCTTTATCTTTCGAAATTTTTAATCGCTGGAAAAGCATTGTATGTTTATCGAATATCTTGCATTACTTGAGTTATCTGATGGTTAATGGTTGTTAATGAGTTCATCTTTCTGCAACATTTGATAGATAATCTTTCAAACATTAACTCCATAAGGCACTGCTCTATTTATTTAATAAAATCAATTAAGTGCTTGTTTCCTGTCGCGTCTCCCAAACCAACTGGTTCACAGTTGGTCATCCACTTTCCTATAGGGTCTACCCCCCTTAGCCGCGGGAGACATGCTTAAACAGAGAGATCGGGGATCAGAGTGACAACCCTTGATCTGAGCGTTGTCATGACAATCTGTGCGACAACAGGCCAAATTTGCCAAATTTTCCCTTTCTCTTGGCCATGGTAGCAAAAGCTTTCTCCTTTGATCCCACATCTTCCTTTGCTTTGAGTCTTGTTTCCTCTATCTTGCATAGAGACCACATTTCACTTAGTGGGGTGGCTTCCTTCTTGGCATATGTGCTTGATGTGAAGTTGCCCCAATCCTCAGGTAGAGCATTGAGTACTACAATTGTCATTTCTCTGTTAGACATAACTTCCCCTAGCTCTTGAAGTTGATCCCTCATCTCAAAGATCTTCATGAAGTAGGGAGCTATTCCTTCCTTTGATATCTTCATCTTGTACAACTCATTTTGAAGAGATATCACTTCTCCAGCTGTGCTTACCGAGAATAGCTCTACTAGCTTATCATAGATTTCTTTTAATGTTTCAATTTTGGAGACATAATGGGTGAGAGAGTCTTTGATGGATTCTATTAGAATCCTTTGAGCTCTTGGTCTCATCCTTATTGTACTTGGCTAAGGCTTGAGTTTGTTCCTTAGCAGGAATAGTAACATTCCCTTTGATGTGTTCCAGGAGTTCATTCTCCTTGAGAAGTAAATCAGTCCTCTTCTTACATGCAAGAAAGTTATTGGTCCCTACCAATTTGTTGCTTTCCTTGCAAAAAGACATTGATGTATATTGAAAAGGGGACATATACTTGATAGATTTTGAGATGTAGTTGACTTGCTTTCTCCTTGAAGACTGTACATCAGTCCTAGATTCTCGCATGTGTGGGAGGTTTCCCCTATACTTTGGTTTCTTTCTCCTTCGAATGAGAGACTCTCTTCTTCGCTTGAGTAGGAGGCCTTATAGGCCTAGGATACTAACCCAAAACATGAGATATATATGAATGTTATCTTACTGCTGTAGTGACCACAGACTGCCCTTTATTTCTCACACGTGTGACTGTTTTTCACCCTAAAAATAGTCCCTTCAACTTCGGTTTAGGTCTCTCCTTCGCTGCCCTTGGAGACTCTTCTTTTGTCCTTTAACAACCCTTTTTATGATCTTTTACCTTCGTTGATTTCAGAGGTGATTGCTTGACGTTATAGTGGAGTGGACAACCTCTATATATGGAGGACCGTCCCTCCTTTTAGGCCGACTTGATATTTATAATTCGGATTGCTTCTTTTGTAGGTGTCGTTGCATGGAGGAGACTTGTTGACTTTTCTTGGAGGTATTCACTTGACTCTAATACATAAACATACATGGTGTAACATGCCCTTAAGGTCTTCAATCAATTTCTTTTGACTCCTTGACTCACCTATAGAACTTAAGATGTGCTAGACCTATTTCAATGAGCAAAAAACTCATTGACATATATCATAAAAATAATATTTCTTTTCTTGAATAAGTACAAATTATCAAAAGTACATTTATGACCACTAAACCTAGTTACATTTCCTTCAACAAAATGAACCATCTTCTCATGCAGTGGAATTGGGAGACAACAAAAGCTATGTTGTTAGAGCCCTGGGATCAACGTTTTTGAAGCTGGACAATGAAGCTAAACTACATCTCAACAATATACTATATGTTCCAGGTTTGAAAAGGAATTTTCTTTCAATTCCTTGCTTAGAAGATAGAGGGGATAGAGTTGTTTTTGTTGATGGAAAGGTCTTGGTTTGGGGAAAATATTTAAGTATTGATAAAGCTAAGGTTATTGGATTCGTGAAGGAAGCTATATGGAGTCATAACGCCACCTCCTCAAGCCCTAGTTCATATGGAAATCCATCCCATTGAGCTATGGCATAGAAGATATGGTCATCTTCACTACAAGGTTATTCCCACTAGTTCATGGCATCCCCGATATCAAAGAAGATCGTGAAGGAGTTTGCAAGGGATGTTTTTTGGGTAAACATACAAGAAAACCATTTTCAAATAGTGAAACAAGGTCTAAAGAAATATTAGACCTCATTCATTCTGATGTGTGTGGGCCTATGTTTGACAAATCACTTGGAGGTCATCTTTACTATGTAACATTCATTGTTGATCACTCTAGAAGGACATGGCTCTACCTTCTCAAGAAAAAGGATGAAGTATTCGAAAAATTCAAGCAGTTTAGATCTGAAGTAGAATCCCTAATCAAAAGAAAAATATAGAATTTGAGATCCAACAATGGTGGGGAATACACTTCTAAAGAATTGATTGCATATTGTAAAGAAGCAGGAATTAAGAGGGAGCTTATTGTTCCCTACTATTTCGAACAAAATGGATTGGCGAAAGAAAGAATAGGACAATTGAAGAAGGTATATGAACAATGCTCCTTGATCAGGACTTACCAAAATTTCCATGGGGAGAATATTACAGTGGTATATATTCAAAATAGAAATCCTCATAGAATTCTTGAGAATATTACACTTGAGGAAGCATTCATAGGGAAGAAATCAAGTGTGGACCATCTACGAATCTTTTGGAGTCCTGCTTATATCCACATTCCAAAGGAAAAATGAAAGAAGTTAGATTCTACAAGCATCAAAGGGATCTTCGTTGGCTATAGTCTGTCCTCTAAAGGCATATAAAATCTACATCAAGGAAGGAAGACACATTGAAGTAAGCAGGGACATTATATTTGATGAAAACATGCTTACAAAAGATCCAAGGACATTCCTATTGCTTCCGAAGACAAAGATATACCTATATTCGGAGAAGAAGAAATAAAACACGACAATCCATCTACAATTCAAGAAGAAAAAGAAGGACCAAGTGAGCCTATTCAACTTGTGATCATACCGAACACAAGGAAGAGGCCAAATTGGTTAAAAATTACTCTTGAAGATGTTGAAGGACATGGAGCTACGAAAGGAACCTTTAGAGAAAGTAAAAGGCCGAAAAGATATTATGGATATGCTGCATATATGACAAAACTGATTGAAGCTGAACCATCCACATTTGAAGAAGATGCTCATCAAGAAGTATGGAAGAAGGTAATGCAGGAAGAATATCAATCCATCATGAAGAATGGGGTTTGGGAAATCATTCTTAGACCTAATGACAAATCGATTTTCACCTCCAAATGGATCTACAAGATCAAGAATGCTGTTGATTGAAGTATAGACAAATACAAAGCTAGATTTATATCAAGGGGTTCTCTCAAAAGGAAGGCATAGATTATGAAGGAACCATTGCACCCACTACAAGGTATACTACCATTAGATCTTTGGTTTCATTGGCTGCTACAATGAGATGGAATATCCATCAAATGGATGTGAAGACAACATGTCTCGATGAGGACCATTGAAGAACGTTGTTGATGGAAGTATAGACAAATACAAAGGTAGATTTGTGTCAAGGGGTTCTCTCAAAAGGAATGCATAGATTAGACCTTTGGTTTGGTTGGTTGCTACAATGAGATGGAGTATCCATCAAATGGATGTGAAGACAACATTTCTGAATGGGACCATCGATCAGGACCATTGAACAATCCGAAGGCTTTGAAGTAAATAGCAAAGATACTCATGTCTGTAGACTCAAGAAGGCCCTATATGGTTTGAAGCAAGCTCCTAGGGTATGGTATGCAATAATGGATGCATACCTTCTAAGAATCGGGTTCATGAAGAGTTTGCTGATCCAAATCTCTAGATCAAGGTTGTGGATAATGAGCTAGCCATTATTCTACTATATGTGGATGATCTATTCATTACAGGTGTGGAGCGTAGGATACAAGAATGCAAGAAGATGTTGGCAGCCAAATTTGAGATGAACGATCTAGGATTGATGCACTATTACTTAGGTCTAGAAGTATGGCAAAAGCCTGGGTAGATATATCTGGGGCAAGGACAATATGTCATCAAGTTGTTGCAGAAATATGGATGATGGATTCCAAGCCCATGACTACTCCTGTGATCACCAATCTCAAGATGTTGAGGAGCTCTAACTCAAATCTCGTAGATCCTACCTCCTATCGTAAATTGGTGGGTTCTCTGATGTATCTAGTAAATACTTGGCCAGATTTGTGAACATTCTTAGTCAGTTTTAGTTGAAGCCTCGTCATGATCATTGGATTACTGCCAAGCATATATTGAGATATCTTTGTGGCACTATACATCACTGCATGAAGTACAATAACAAGGAAGTCGAGCTGATTGGATTTACAGATTTTGATTGGGGTGGCAATGAGACCGATGGAAGAAGTACTACCGGTGGATGCTTTAGTTTGGGATCTGCCATGATCTCATGGATTAGTAGAAAGCAAGATCTCGTTGCTTTGAGTAGTGGTGAAGCAGAGTATGGGGCTGCATGTGAAGTAGGAAAGGAGGTTGTATGGTTGAGGAAGCTTCTGGCAGATTTGTTCAAGAAGCTATTGACATGGCTAATGTACACTATGCCAACAAGGGGAACTAACCTGATCGCAAGCCCCAATTAGACCTGCTTTTGTTTGGATTGGCTAGCTCCGACGGGTTTTAAGGGACCTCGTAAACCGCTTGAACATGTCGAAAGATTGCTTCCGGGAGGAAGACTTCAATTAAATCAACAAAATGAAACAGCTAACCTCTATGTATTAAATCCTATCTATACTACTTCTAACTACTCTAATCTAGTCCTAGCTACTCTAATCTTTCCTGCAAGGGCATGATACAAAGGTTTAAACATCTTATATATGTTCAGTAGGAGCGTGATAAGGAAGGTTAAACATCATGCATAGATTCAAGTCCAAATAAATCAATCATTGAATTCACAGCTGGACAAGACTGTATTAAAGCTAAATTGCAATCTAGTCACTCATATAGGAATCCACATTCTTCTATGGAATTAAAACTGCAACTGATGTTTAATTTAGTTTCAAATCAGAGCCCATTCACAAGTTAACCATGAAACTGAATCACATTTAATTTAACAAGACTAATAGAGAACTGTAAGTCATCAATATACATAAATATAAATCACATTTACATTCATGCCAATAACAACACTCTGATCCAAAACAATACAATGAGTCTGAAACTAAGGGCTCCTTCTTCCCTCAAAAACAGTCCTCCTCATTCACAATAAAGCAACACTGTTATTCTCCAGAATCAAAAGCCCCTTCTCCTCTTTGGAGGTAATATCTATGCTAAAAGCCTCTCGCTCTCGGTCTTCCCTGCCTCTTCGCCTTCCCTCTCCTTCTTTCATTATGCCGATCAGAAGAAACAGGTGAAAACAGTCGGTGTCACTGCTGACACGTAAAGGGCATTTCTTCTCATTAGGGCGCTTCATTTCATGGGCATTGAATGGTTATTGATTAGAGAGGATGACTGTTTGTCATCTCTTCATGATGCAATCTGGAGGCGTTTTATCTTTTGGGAATACATGGGCAATGCCTAGACCAATGACCGCCACGCCATAGAACCCGATCTTCAAATACACATATCCGCGGGGGCAAGCTCTTCGGATTGGCGCATGCATCTTTTATTTGGAGTCAAACTTTAAGCTCATGCATCCATCCTAAGGTTTTGCTTGCCTTCTCTCGGTCCTCACCTGTAGAGATAGCCAACATCAGTTACACATATATAGATATGCTGCAAAATGCTTAAAAAACACAAATTTCGCATCCATGAAACATTTATAACATAAAGAATGACAATCGCGAGTGAATTGGCCCCTAGTTTTTAGCTTTATGCATAAATTAAGCCTTGCAAAAACTCGGTTTACACTGAAAATTGTCGCAAAACACAGTCGAAATCACATTGCGGACTTGAAAAATTATATGCTTGGCTTTGTAATCATCGACAGGTCTGGGAGGTTATGGTGCGCTATATATATATATCCTGGATTCCGCCGATAGCGATAAGTGATGGATCCTAGTCCGGAAACACATGTGTTAAGGTTCATAAATCCCTTCGGATCCGCAATGTTACCCTTCCCTTTGGAAAACCCCGACATTAATGCTTTATCGCACAACACATGGATAATGGGAAAAATCCGTGTATGGCCATTGGGGCGGACTTGAAAATAAATATGCCTGGTTTTATAATCACTGGCAGGTCCAACGTCTGCCTCCCCGCTAACTGTATGCCCTTGAGCTCTGCCGATATGCGATGAGCGATTGGGAACTGGACCTGATAGCGCATATATTCCGGTTAATAACTCCGTTAGGTTCGGAAGATAGCATAGTGCTTTATGTAAAGGCCTCATACCCAGGCCGATTGCGATATGCGACAGGTTTTCGGACCCGATGATGTATAAAATGCGGTTAACAATGCCGTTGGGTCCGGCAGCCATGAATGCATTATGTTAGTTGTGATAGGCCCCCAAAAGGGATTTATGCATGCTTTGCGAAGGATTTTCGTTATAAAGGGTTAGAATGAAAATAAAGGGGCGATAGAAGGTTTTGTGTATTAAGTGCACAAACGACTGTAGTGAGGGTGGGGATGATTATGTGTGCGGGCATAGAAATACCACGAATGCATATGAAGATTGAAAAGTCTGATGAAGGGAATGAATGAAGGGCTAAGCTGGGTCAAGAATGAACTATGCAGTAGAGATTTATCAAATGGGGCCTTGACCATCTAAAAATTAAAGATTTGGCTTGGCAAAGAGCTAAAATCCTTAGGATAGGATAGATCATTCAGAGGAGTGCAAGATCAACTTATAGGGGGGCCCATTCAAAATTGCTATCAAGGCAAGTTTTAATAGGGTGGTGGTTGTGGCCACAACAGAAGCCTCTGGATCCTACTATGATAATCAAAGTTGCATTAAGATGTCTAGAGATCTTATGTTTTCATGCTAGGATGAAGCATATTAACAATAAGTTCCACTACATTAGGAACTTGGTGCAGGATGGGATCGTGAAGCTATAGTATGTCCCAACAAATGATTAGGTAGCTGATATACTAACAAAGTCTCTTCCTAATAAGAAGTTTGAACATCTTAGAAGCATCCTTGGTTTAGTTGATATTGTTGATCTTGTTGATGATGAGAAAAGTTTGGAAGAGATTTGTTGAGGTTTTGTGTGTGAGACACATTGCCTAGGAGGACATTTGGTCAACACTATGTGTTGATGTCTGGATCCCAAAGTAGGGAGGGTGGTGTTGGTCATGGAGCTTTGACCTCGGATATGCAACTAGATCTTTGGGTTGATGGTTAGCAAGTAAGCCTGATGGTACCTAGAGAGGCTGAAAGCTTTAGTCCATCTTAGTCCCACTCGGATAGATTGCCTTGGTCAGGAATCTAGTCCATGGCATCGTGAGTGCCTAAACTGTTGGAGGACCTTGGATAGATTGCCCTGATTAGGAATCTAGTCCATGGCATTGCGGTACCTAAACTCTTCATAGTTCATATGTTTTGAGATCTTCCTTGTACTTGTATATGTTATTATGAATAACTCCCTAGTTAAGAGGGTGTTGAAAAATGTAACTAGGTTTGGTCTTCATAAATTTTTTTGAGTCATTATGTAATTTACTTGTTAAAAGAATGAAAAAGAAAATTTATTATATTGTTACGATAACTTATTAAAGCATGGGTTTCATGCTTGGGTCATCTTTTATTAGTCAAAGTCTCCATTGTGGACTCCTAGGATTTATATTGAGTCATTGTACATTTTATGAGACCCTTCTTGGGCTTTTGAATCATGTAAAAAGATTTATTATTGAGTCAAATTAGGTATTTGACACCTCCACACCAAGTCAGCCTGAAGGAGATTAAGTCAACCACAAACAGGGCAATTCGACCTCACCTCAAGCCTATATATACAAGCAAATCAAATTCATTTGGAGCACTCGTTCACTCTCACACAAGTTCAATATCCAGAAGAAAGAGCTAGAAAAGTGTGAAGTAGGAAAGGAGGCTAAAAGAAGTGCGAAGTTGGAGAAGAAAAGATAAATCTGCAAGATCAAAATTTTTGCATATCTATCTCTCTCTCATGTGGGTTCTTCTGGGAGATCATCATTTTTCTTGTCAAGTCGAAGCCACTGTTGCTGCCATTTGCTGGGTCGAAGTGCTGCTGCTTCAAGGTCGAAATTTTGGGTCGAAGTTGTGGAAGAGGAGGCTGACTTGTTGGTTGAAGGAGGTCTGTTTCAAGGTTGAAGAGTCCAGAAAACTATTGAAGGAAGAGATTTTGACTGGGTTTTCCCCTAGATAGGGGTTTTGCCCTGGCAGAGTGCTTACATCTTTTGTTTTGTGTTTTTGTGATCTTCATACACACAATTTGGTAATTGCTTGATGAAAGATAATATAACAAAGCAGTAAAAGAAGCCAACATAATTCACAAGTAATTATCAAGAAAGAGAAATCTAACCCTAACTCTACTAGCATTGGTTTCTCAACATATCTCAACTAGGGTTTCCCAAGTAGTACCCTTCCTAAAGCCATGGGCCATTAGGAGAGGTCCCATTGGACTAGGATTGAAGATTAACCCCACATTTAAGGTGAGGGAACAAAACCATAGTTAAAACCCTTCCTTCTTCCAAGTAACCCCATAATCCATGCCAAATTCCCAAATGAAAAACAAGCATAAGCACCCGATTGCATAATGAATAAAGTACTTTTTGGGCCAGATTTCCCACCTTCCAACATGTGCTCTTGACAAATGGGAGAGGAAACATACAACTAATGCAGGTGGCATAAAAAAGAATGCCGCATTACGTTGGCTACTTGGTGGTTGTCAGGGGCTACTAAGTGTCAGCCGGAAAAGATGACTAGGAGAAAATTTCTCCTATGGGATCACCACTTCTGGTGGGTAACATAATCCAAATCCTTGTGATTTTATTTTCGACTTGTAACCTACTTGTTGAGGGTTATCAATACTTTTCACTAATGCATGGAAGTCGTAAAATTCCTCTTATGAAACTATACATAAAATTCTTTGTATCAATCACAGGTTTTGATAAGGAGAATCTTAATGAAGAAACCTATTGACATTATGACATTCTGGACAAACGTTAGTTATCCAACTTTGACAACACCTTTGTAGTTCATTTTTTTTTTTGTGGGGCATGTGCAATTACTAATAACCTAGATCCGTGAGATTTTATTTTTGACTTGAAACCTACGCGGAAGGAAAGATAAATGAAACCTAAATGAACCTGTACACACTTAAACGAATTTTTTGATGTTCACAAAATTCCAAACCTCAAGGTTTAGGTCAGATGAACCTTGTGGCATAGGTTGAAAGCCCCTAATCTAGGCTAAGGATGGGAAAAAGACCCTCTTCACCATTAATTAATCTAAATTACAAGAACTAAGAGTTATTCCTGCCACTTGTACAAATTCTAGGTGGCACAAACCAACAAAAGTGACACATTTCTGATAAATGAGGGGCAAAGGGGGTTTTTCCTATTTGGTGTAGCATACAGTCTCCAAAGGCCCTTGAATGCACAAACCATCCAATTAGTCTTCAAACCTGCCATCTAACCCTTCAAAGTATGCACACAAGCCCCTAAGGTTTTATGACTTCACTTTCAGGGATGATCTCAACAAGTACCTTAGAAATTTGGTTGGACAAATCTTACTCATGATTGGAAAGGAAATTGTTGAAAAGTGTTACTAGGTTCGGTCTTCATAATGACATGTAATTGTGACTTTTGTAAATGATGTAATGAAGAAAATAAAATTATTATTATAAGCCTTGCTTCATGGGCAATTGATTTTATTTTAGATGGCTCCCATTGAGAGCCTTAGGATTGGTCATTAAAAGGTCAAAGAGTCTATGTCATGTATGAAGAACCCTTCGTGGGGATATAAAAATGTATGAGTCTATAAAATGTCTAGATAGCCCTCCAACGACAAGCACTAATCTAGCTCTTGATGTCGCCCTCAATATGCATAAGAAACTGATCTGAAAAATGAGATCTTAGATTACTTTTAAGATATTATAGACTCATGTGCTGGGTTTGCCAATATTACTTAGTGCAACAGATTGAAAAAATTGTGAATAATATATACAATGAGCAGTTAGAGAAGCATAACAGACACACACACATAACACAACAAATAATCAAGGGGTTCGCCCAAAACTCTTGGGCTACGTCTTCTAGTTCAGCTTTCAGTGGTGACCTCTCTATTATGTCTTCAAGAACAAAGTTTTTTTACAAATGTGAGCTCAAATTGAGTCTCAACACAACAGGAATAAACAATATGGTTTTGCTTGAATCCCTCAAGTCTTTCTGAGTACACGGACTCTCCCTCTCGCTCTCTGTCTCTGTTTTCTCTCTGTCTCAGCACTGCTTGCTCCTGTCTTTGTCATTTAGTGGCTTTTAAGCCAATCAACGCTTGTCTGTTCGTTTCCCCTTTCGGGCTCTCTGGCTCCCGGCCTCTGTCCGCTCAAATCCCCTCTGAGCGTTAAACAATCATTGTTAAATGTCTTCAGGGATGGTGGCCACCTGTGTTGTAACGGAAGGGACTGTTGGCGTGTTAAAAACCCAAAAAATATCGTTCCTCTATCTACACAGAGAAATACACATCAAATGCTGTAAAATCCGCAAAAAATGCCTTTTATCGGACTTGAAATATTATGGAATCCGCCCTAAACTCCATCGGGTCCGCCTTTAAATTGATATCGCAAATTGCTTAGTCGTGGTTTCCTTCGTATTTGGGTTTATAGTGAAAAACCCCAAATACAAAGGAAAACCCGACAAAAATGCTCCATATCGGACTTCAAATATTATAATATTGCATTCATAACTCTTTCGGGTCCGGCTATATATCGCTATCACATATCCCTTTTGGCTTCCGATCGCTGATTGTGCCAATTGACCTTATCGACTATCGGCGCATTGCATGGTTACTGGCCTCCTTGGCATCACCCCTTACAAAGTTGCGATGCGATATATCGCAATCGCATATTGCCAATCCTTCTAACTGCGGGCTAAGTCCTTCTGCATATGAGCGATGCGATAGCGCGGGTAAATCTGGACCGTTGATCTGCGCGCTTAATCGATGGTCCTCGTTTAATCGCGCTGATCGCCATCGCGATTTCCATAAGGCTGCCTCCGACAGACTCTGCATGTTGCCTCCGATTGCGATATGCCGATTAGATCTGGACCGTTGATCGGCCAGATCCGACTACTCCTGTGCATTTTTGTTTTAGCCTTCGATAGGCTTTGTTTTCACCATTTCTACGTGTTTTTCTTGTCTGATAGTGTTTTCCGCCATTCTTGAAGGTTTACCCTTTGTGATGGTGTTTAAGTATTGAAAGACTTAGAGGGCTTTAGGATCCATTTTGGATCACGCCTTCCCACTGAAAAGCTTTTGGACCACCAAAAGTTGGTTTTTTAAGCATCGATCAAGTGAGGATACAACTTTCGCACTTGTCCAATCTCTATCCGTCATGCACTGCTTGGTTTTGAACCTTTGAGTCCGATTCTCAGGTACTCAACATCCCGTAGTTCTCACCTTCCTGTCTAGAACCGTGTCTTCCTGCAACTCATTGAGATATTCAGGCAATAAATCATCAATAGAAGGCAATTGACTTTGCTCTTCGGCATCTTCAATCAATGAAGGTTCATATAGCCTCAAGTTCTCTACATTAACGACTGAATAGATATGCATATAAATTGGCAAATCAAGGCAAAAAGTGTTTTCACCAATTTTCTCAAGTATCTTGAAAGGCCCATACCTTATTGGCTTCAACTTCCTACCTTCACCTTGCATTTTGTCTTTGCTGATGTATCGCCAGACTTGATCACCAACTTGGAAGCTATGCTCAATTTGATGCTTGTCATGCCTTGCCTTGTACTTGGCTTGGCTTCTTTCTAGCTATTCTTGCACTTCCTGGTGAATTTCTTGGATCTGTTCAATGAATTTGGTTGCTTTGTCCACATCACTGTGTCCATCAACTGCTATGTCTTTACCAAAGACAAAATCCAAGGGAGACTTTGGTATAAAACCAAAACAAGTCTCAAAATGAGATCTTTGAGTAGAAGAGTGCTTGGCACGGTTGTAAGCATGTTGCACATAACACAAATGTTCATCCCAAAGCTTAGGATGCTTGCTGCAATAGCCTCTGAGAAACTAGATCACTGTCCTGTTGACTACCTCTGTTTGACCAATAGTTTGTGGATGAAATGCTGTGCTCTTCTTCAATCTGGTGTCCATCAACTCCCATAGACTTGACCAAAACTTTCCAACAAATCGGGAATCTCGATCAGATACAATAGAAGTGGGTAACCCAAAATGAACCCATACATGCTGAAAGAACAATTTCGCTGTTTGTTCAGTTGTAACCTGCTTGTTACAAGATATCAAAATACACATTTTGCTGAACCTATCCACAATAACATACAAATAATCATGACCTTTTCTAGATTTTGGCAATCCGCCAACAAAGTCCATGGAAACACTTTCCCAAGGACGAGAGGGAACTGGAAGTGGGGTGTACAAGCCTAATTTTCTATTACTGGGCTTGCTTTTAGCACACATAGTACACCCTTTAATATATCTAGAAACTGTTTCATGCATTCTTGGCCAATAATAGAACCTTTGCAACTGTGCAACTATTTTACTTATACCAAAATGACTTGATATAAGAGAAGTATGTGCTTCTTGGATTCTGTTAACTCTTTTAGTTTGTGGAATGCATAACTTTCCCAAATGATATAAGAGTTGGTCCTTAACATAATAATCCAATTCTTCTACTTGCTTGCCATGACTTAAAGTTGCATATACATCTTTAAAATCTACATCTTGAGCATATTGTTCGATGTAACTTTCATGCATTACTGAGTTGTGGTTAAGTATAGTAGATGCATTTATGATTGGTCTTGATAACATATCTGCAACCTTATTGTGTATGCCCTTCTTATATCTGATGACACGATGAAATTGCTGTAGAAAACCCATCCACCTATAATGTCTTGATTGCTGCAATTTAGTTTGTGAGTGCAACTATTGAAGTGGTTGATGATCTGTATGTATGATTGTTTCTTTGTCCATTAGGTAGTGTTTCCACTTTTTCACACTCTGTACTAATGCATACAATTCTTTATCATATGTGGGATAATTAACTACTACAAAAGTAAATGTCTTAGAATGATAGCATATGGGTTTACCGTGTTGCATCAACACTGCTCCCATGGCATAGTCACTGGCATTTGTTTCAATCTCAAATGGACGTTGAAGATCTAGCAATGCTAGTACTGGTGCTGTAATAATTTTTTCTTTTAAGGTGTCGAAGGCTTTCTGCTGTTTGCCTCCCCATTGAAACACCTTGTTCAATCCTGTTAAAGCATGTAAGGGAGTTGCAATCAAGGAAAAATTAGCAATAAACTTTCTCCAATATTGTGTTGCTCCTAGGAAACCCGTAACTTCTATAGCAGATTTGGGCTTAGGCCAGTTCACAATGACTTCAACCTTAGAGAGATCTATGTTCAATTCACCACCCCCTACAATATGACCCAAATAATTTAAAGATGTTTTGCCAAATTCACATTTTGATAACTTCACATAGATATTTTCTCTTTTCAAAATATCTAAAGTTTGCTTTACATGCTTCAAATGTTCTTCCCATGTTTTACTGAAAACAAGAATGCCATCTAAATATACAATTACAAAATCATCAATAAAAGGTTTGAGTACATCATTCATAACTCTCATGAAAGTGGCAGGAGCATTAGTTAAGCCAAAAGGCATAACCAACCATTCATACAGTCCTTGCTTTGTCTTGAAAGCAGTGTTCCATGCATCTTGTTCTGCAACTCTGACCTGATGATAGCCACTACGCAAGTCTAACTTGGAAAAGTAAACTGCTTCTTTCCACTGATCTAATAGATCATCAATGCGAGGAAGAGGATAATGATACATGATCGTTATTTTATTCAGTGCTCTATAATCAATGCACATCCTCCACGAACCATCTTTCTTTTTCACCAGTACGATTGGAGATCCCCATGGTGATGTGCTTGGTCTTATGAACCCTTTATCGAGCAGCCCCTGTACTTGCTTCTTCATCTCTGCATTCTCTAAAGTGGATAACTTGTACATTCCGATGTTAGGTAATGGAGCATCTTGCTGCAAATGAATATCATATACTATTTCCCTTTTGAGTGGCAGATCTTTAGGTTCTTGAAATAGGATATCATATTCTGAAACAACTTTAACTAAATCAACTTTCTGTTTAGCATCACAACCTTCAAATCCATTGGTTTTATTAGGGTTCTTTTCTTTTACAACCATTAGTAAAAATTGCTTGCATGAATTTACAATTCTTTTCATCTGCCCCGAGTTTATGAGAGAATAGTTATTTTTTGAGTTTATGAGCTCTTATGATATATTCCATTCCATTTTTAGTGAGTTGATACTTATTTTCAGCTCTATAGAAAATGGCTTTTCTATCATACAAGTAAGGACTTCCTAAAACAATACCACATATATCCAAGGGAACTATATCTAACTCAACCTCATCTACAAATGTTGACCAAATAGCAAACCTAAGTTTACATTGTCTTGTCACTTGTAGCTTTGCTTTATTACAGACCCAACCTAATGGATATGGCTTCTTGTGAGGTGTTGTTAGTAAGCCCAACTTCTTTACAATTGTTTCAGAAATCAAGTTTGCTTGTGATCCACTATCAAATAAAGTATCAATTTTTTGGTGCTTGGAAATAACTCTAATCTGAAAAAGCTCATGTCTTTTCCTCTCATTATCTTCATTATCAATAGATTGTGCATAATTACTTGTAGATGCTTCAAAATTTTTATCTTTTATACCTGTGGCTGTGACTGTTGTTTCATCACTTGAGTTTGACCCCAAGTCTTTCTGAATAGCAGCAATAGTCTTCTTCTTCTTACCACCGAACTTCTTAGGTTTCAGCTCCGGATGCAAAGACCAGCAGCGTGCATCATCGTGTCCATCCTTCTTGCAATGAGTGCATGAAGGTTTGTCTTTCTGTACAGCGTTTGTCTTCCTCTCCTTACATTTCAGCTTCTTCTTTTCCTTGTTTTTTCTTGCAGAGGGTTTTGATGATCCCCCAATCTCTGGGTTCACATTCTTGCCTCTAGCTTCTAGATGTGTAGCCTGAATTGATACATCATCTAGGCTAGTGGAATTAAACATGAGAATGGTGTGCTTCAAATAGCTATGTAGACCACCTATATACTTCAACAAAGTTTCAGGTGATTCTGGAGATATGCCTAGAGTTAAAGCTCTTTTCTAAATTCCTGGGTATAGCTTTGTACACTTTGGCCCTTTAATTGGCGAAGAGTTTGCCAACTCATCATTGCTTGCTGCATACAAGTTGGAGGATAGAATTGTTTTTTGATGGCAGAAACAAATTCATTCCAGGTAGAAAGAATTTTACTATGTCTCTTCAGATCAGCTTGTGTCTTGCCTTCCCACCACACTAGTGCAGTTCCTCCAAGGCGAAGACTAGCCAGCTGAATCTTTCTCCTTTTGAATCAATGTTCTGCGCCCTGCAATATACATCAATCTTTCTAATCCAATTATCTAGCTTTTCTGCATTTAATTCTCCATCATAAATTGGCAAATCAAACTTTACATCTAATTTAATCAAAGAAGTTTTCTTCTTTCTCTTTTTAGGGCTAGAAGATGGAGGTGATGGTGGAGGAGATGATGGAGGAGGCTCTTCCCCTTTCCCTTTGCCTTCTAGATGGGCAACTAGAAGAGGTTCCTCTACTCCTTTGCCTTGTTTAGGTGTTGAAGTGCTTTCACTTCGACCCTTCTTAAATTCCCGATACATCTCTTCCACCATGGCTCGCATGGCCATAAAACTGTCCATGAACTGAGATTCTGATTCCAATGGAGTTTCTTCTGCCATTCTCCTCCGAGGATAGACTCTTCCAATCTCTGGATTAGCCTCAACAAGTTTTGCTTCTCCTAGTTTGAGATTTGACCTAGTTAGCATTCAAATCCAGCACAAGCTTGTCTAACCTTAACAAAACCAAAAACCAAAAGCTCTAATACCACTTGATCTGAAAATTGAGATCTTAGATTACTTTTAAGTTTTTACAGACTCATGTGTAGGATTTGCCTATATTACTTAGTGCAATGGATCGAAAAGATTGCGAATAATATAGACAATGAGCAGTTAGAGAAGCATAACAGACACACACACATAACACAACAAATAATCAAGGAGTTCACCCAAAACTCTTGGGCTACGTCTCTTGGTCCAACTTTCAGTGGTGACCTCTCTATTATGTCTTCAAGAACAGAGTTTTTTTACAAATGTGAGCTCAAATTGAGTCTCAAAACAACAGGAACAAACAACAATGTTTTGCTTGAATCCCTCAATTCTTTCCGAGTACATAGACTCCCCCTCTCGCTCTTTGTCTCTGTTTTCTCTCTGTCTTAGCACTGCCTTCTCCTGTCTCTGCCATTTAGTGGCTTTTATGCCAATCGACGCTTGTCTGTTTGTTTTCCCTTTCGGGCTCTTTGGCTCTCGGCCTCTGTCCCCTCAAATCCCCTCTGAGCGTTAAACAATCATTGTTAAACTTCTTCAGGGATGGTGGCCACCTGTTTTATAACGGAAGTGACCATTGGCACGTTAAAAACCCAAAAATATCGTTCCTCTGTTTACACAGAGAAATACACATAAAACGCTATAAAATCTGCAAAAATGCCTTTTATCGGACTTGAAATATTATGGAATCCGCCCTAAACTCCATCGGGTTCGCCTTTAAATCGATATCGCAAGTCACTTAGTCGTGGTTTTCTTCGTATTTGGGTTTATAGCGAAAAACCCCCAATACAAAGGAAAACCCGACAAAAATGCTCCATATCGGACTTCAAATATTATAATATCATACTCATAACCCTTTTGGGTCCGACGATATATCGCTATCACATATCCCTTTTGGCTTCTGATCGCTAATTGCGTCGATCGACCTTATCGACTATCGGTACATCGCATGGTCGCTGGCCTCCTTGGCATCAACTCTTACAAAGTTGTGATGCGATATTGCGATGCGATATATCGCAATGACATATAGCCAATCCTTCTAACCGCAGGCTAAGTCCTTCTGCATATGAGCGATGCGATAGTGCGGGTAAATCTGGACCGTTGATCTGCGCGCTTGATCGATGATCCTCGTTTAATCGCGCTGATCCCCATTGCGATTTCCATAAGGCCGCCTCCAATAGACTCCGCCTGTTGCCTCCGATTGCGATATGCCGATTAGATCTGGACCGTTGATTGGCCAAATCCGACGGTTCCTGTGCATTGTTGTTTTAGCCTTCGATAGGCTCTGTTTTCACCATTTCTGTGTGTTTTTCCTAGCCGATAGTGTTTTCTGCCATTCTTGAAGGTTTACCCTTTGCGATGGTGTTTAAGTATTGAAAGACTTAGAGGGTTTTAGGATCCATTTTGGATTGGAAACTCATGCCGACTCAACTTATTTGGAGACACATCTATTTGAAAGGTCATGTCGGCTTAATACATAGGACCAACCACTATAAGTAGGTGTGAAGACACCTCACATTATTACAATTATAGTTCGAACTCCTCTGAAGTTTCGGTGATAAAGAACAATGAACAAAAGTCGGGTATCTCTGTGATTCAGATGAGAGAATAGAACTCAAGAGAGAGTTTGGGTAAGTAGGGAATTCAGATCCCTCCACAATTCGTATTACAGTGGCAGCAAAGAAGATAAGACAGTTCGGATTGCATCACAGTCATACATTTCAGTACTATAAAGGTAACCACAAATTCGTTACTATCTCAGGGATTATTATTCAATCCTCACAGTGGTAGGAACTATCTGAGATTTGATGATTATAGTATTGTTGTGATAAGGTTTCTATACACTTATAGCAATAGGAATACAGTTAAAAGTAATGGATACATCTCTATGCAAAAGATGACTATCATCGAGAAGAAGATCTTGATTCGTTGTGAAGACAATGATGAGATCACAATGGTAACTAAGTCTTGATGCAACAGAGGTAAAAGAGAAAGAAGAGCCAAGAAGCAGAAGAAGGTAGTCAAGAGAATTAGTGTCTTGGTCTTGTTGTGGCTAATAGGTCAAGGGTCTTGGTCTTGGTATTTATCAATTGGAATCTCTATAAGATGAATTTGTGCGGATTTTCCTCTCAAAGAGAGAGGTTTTGGCCTTGGCTCATAGCCTACATGTTGTGTCTCTTGTCTATTTATGTGCATGCATTGGTTACTATTTGATGAAGAAGAACACTAATAATCTAACATGAATAAGATCCTAATTTAAACAAGTAAAAATCATTCAAAAACAGTCACTAATAGAAGAGAAATCACCCAATGCTAATGCCTTAGATTTCTCAACATGGTATCAGAGCTAAGGTGTCAAAGTCAAGAAAAGGGCATGCAATCAAGAGACACTCAAGGATTGAATTTCAAGAAAGGCATCAAAGCAAGATTGAAGAATTTCAAAGTAAAGTGGAGATCTACTTTGGAGAATCAAACCCTAGATCATAGAAGAAGGTTTACTTTAGGAAGAGTCTTGGGATTATCAATCAGGGCCAAAGCCTTATTCCTATTCAAGGCAAATAAATCTACACATCAAAGCAGCTAGAAGTCTACTCCAACAAAAGTGTTGGATCCTATAGTCATTATCAAAAGACCACAAAGACCCTCATCAAGTTATCTACAGAGCAAGGTAGCTCGATGTACATTAAAGGCGAAGATCACATCATCTTGAAGAGAGTTGAAATCCTAGAAGCATTTCTGATCTGCACTTCAAGTGAAGTCGAAGTATCTTGGAGGCGAGAAGGCATTGTCATCATCTTCAAAAGCTATGAGGCAAGCTCCCCATCATTGCAGCAAGGATCCTCTCCTTATCCTTGTAGAAGGTGATCCAAGGAAACAACAAAACATCCTCATCTATCATCATCAACAAAGAAAGCTAGATCTAAAGGTGTTGACATCATAAAAGGAGCAATCTCCTCTATTGAAGAAGGGATTTTTCATTTGGAAGAAGATCATTCAAAAGGAGCACTAATACATCTTCTTCAACCACCATCAAAGTGATCAAGTTGAAGATTTCTTCACTTGTCAAGTAAGTAACTTTCATTCTATAATCAAATTTGGTAAAATGACTTCGTTTTGCAAGGAGATCTATAAGTTGGTTGGGTCATCAAAATTCCTTGCATGGAAAAGGAGGATAGAGTCTAGACATAGTCCTCAAAGAAAGTGAAGTCATTGAACATATCTATGGAAAGGTCTCCTTTGAATACATGGAAAGGGATTCTGATGAAAGGTCTCCTCATATAGCATTATTGGAGACATCAAAGAGATATATATGATACACTGGTAGAGCTATTCTCTAAAGATGCAAAGGTAACATCACTTAGATATGATCTACTCAAATTGAAGGAATCGAAGGATAAAGGATTATCTTCATAAGATCTCAATTGCAAGATCTGGGAGAGATAATCCTCATTGTTCTATATGCAC
Organism: Pinus taeda; assembly: GCA_000404065.3. NCBI lineage: Eukaryota > Viridiplantae > Streptophyta > Pinopsida > Pinales > Pinaceae > Pinus > Pinus taeda. The sequence continues at coordinate 41,368 of APFE031105603.1, forward strand.
TAACTGATGAACAAGGTAACATTGTCTATGATGATAGAAGGCTATCCCATTCAACAACTTGTGGTTTCTATGCAATATAGAAGAAGACAGGTTGAGGGTAAAAGTGTTGAGGGATCAAATGAAAGGATTAACACATTTTGTCGAAAGGAAAGAAGAACATAGCTAAGATTCAATGCTATGAACATTACATGAAATATTGTCCTTAGCTTAAGAAGGACAATAACAAGAAGAATAGAGAAGAAGTCCATTTCACCAAAGAAGTGGAGGAAGCTAAAAGAAGGAAGTCCAAGGAAAAGGAAAAGCATTAGAAGTAAGAGCTCGTGAGATCACCATAAGAAATATGAAGGATGTCTAATAGTCAACTTTGAAGGATATAGCTGTTAGTGACGTCATTGAAAGATCAAAGGAAGAAGTCATCCAGGACGAGTCTTATCATGCATCAGGCAAAAGGGAAACATTTGCTAAATAAAGATATGTGAGATTCTCAAGATTCTCTGATGGAATCCTCATCGGAGGATTCACCGATCTAGAGTGGAAGAAAGTGTTTGATCAAGAACTCCAACTTGTGTCCATTTCACCAAAGAAGTGGAGGAAGCTAAAAGAAGGAAGTCCAAGGAAAAGGAAAAGCATTAGAAGTAAGAGCTCGTGAGATCACCATAAGAAATATGAAGGATGTCTAATAGTCAACTTTGAAGGATATAGCTGTTAGTGACGTCATTGAAAGATCAAAGGAAGAAGTCATCTAGGACGAGTCTTATCATGCATCAGGCAAAAGGGAAACATTTGCTAAATAAAGATATGTGAGATTCTCAAGATTCTCTGATGGAATCCTCATCGGAGGATTCACCGATCTAGAGTGGAAGAAAGTGTTTGATCAAGAACTCCAACTTGTGGAATTCATGGGATGATGGTATGATGACATAAGAGATGAAGCAGATCAAGGGATTGAAGATCTTGTCAACCAAGGAAGCTGCTGGAAGAAGCCTAGATGACCTAAAGGTAAATGAGGTATGTATGCTTATGTTTGATTTTATAAAGTCATGTTGTATGGTTGCGGGTAATTTGGATCACTGCTCTATCTTGAGAAGCATGATCAAAGGAAAGGAATCTCCTCTTACGAAAGGATGCTGGAACGCATGGTTCACACTAGATGAAATCAACATAATCTATCCTGAGGTGGTTGACTACAATTGAGGAACTTTGATTGGAAGATCCTGGGAAAGAAACGTGTGAAGAAAGGAAGGAATAGATCGTGAGATACGCAACCATGGTAAAGGCAATCAACATCTAGAAGACCAAGAAAGATTTGACTAGGAAATATCCCAGAAATATATGAAGACTCTGATGGAAGTTTGGAAAGATGAAGGCCCTTGACAATGGATATCTTTGGGAGATGTGTCAACGTGTATGCAGGATGCTGATGCCTACAGGAAGATGTCATGATGAAATACCATCGCAAAGGTAATTTTGATTTAAGTGTTCATTTCTTATTTTTGAACAAATATTTGGATGGGCTTATGCAAGACTGCCAACGGGAAGAACTATGGATGACTTCCAAGAGGACCATATAGAAGGATGTAAGATCCTTCTGGAAAATATGGCATGGAGAAAGCAACATGACATGAAGCAAGGCCAGATGAAGACTGATGGATGACTTTTTGATGAAAGGAATGATGACATGACTGACTCGTGGATGAAAGTGATGGATGGTCTCTTCCCTATGTAGAAGGCACAAAAGATGAAGACTCCTAGACAAAGGAATTCATGACATCGAAGGAAGGAGCTCTTCAAGCAGTTGGTCAAGGAGTTGCTATAGGTGCCTAATTAAGAGGGAGCTTGAAAGCAAGTTTCTTACTTGGAAGAAACTTGGAAATTCGTAAGCCAAGAGGGAGCTTAGGTACATTCCTTCCATAGGAATGAGTACATTCCATTATTGGAATTGATATGTCCTCCCTAATTGAGAGGGAGAGGTAGACACATCATTCTGGTCTTCACCTTGGAAGACAAAATGGAGGATTGGGTAGTCATTTGGCATCCGATATTCTATGAGGATGACACAGGGAATCCAAGATAAGAGTAGTCGTGGACCAATATTCTTTGAGGATTGGCTATCCAAGATAAGAATAGTCCAAATAAGGTCATACTCTGTGAATACCGAGTATGTACCTTGAGAGATAGTGATTATGGTGTTTGTGAATCATTGGTTTGGCCAACATTGTGCTATGATCATGTGGATAGAGCTGTTAGTTAAGGCCTTGCTATGTGACAATGCTGGTTGATATGATGTTAGATAGATGGGTTACCAATCCGATTCTTCTTATGAGAAATTCTTCAGATTGAGAATGACCAAGTACCATAATGAATACCTCCCTAGTTAAGAGGGAGTGTTGAAAAGTGTAACTAGGTTCGGTCTTCATAATTACATGTAATTGTGACTTTTATAAATGATGTAATGAAGAAAATAAAATTATTATTATAAGCCTTGCTTCATGGGTTTCATGGGCAAGTGATTTTATTTTAGATGGCTCCATTGTTTTAAAAACCGGCCGTTTCGACTCTGATTCGGCTGAGTTGGTCCAAGTCATAGCCCAACCGGGTCGACTTAGCCTTTGAACTGGATCGTTCGGCCGGGTTGTTACCGAGTCGGCCGAGGTGGTCCAAGTCATAGCCCAACTGGGTCGACTCAGCCTTTGAACTGGATCATTCGGCCGGGTTGTTACCGAGTCGGCCTAGTTGGCTAATGACTTGGCCAGCTTGGTAACAACCCGGCCGACTCGGCCGAGTCTAAGCCAACTCGGTTGGCTTGGTAACAACCTGGTCGACTTGGCCGAGTTCGAGCCAACTCGGCCGGCTCGGTAACAGTGGCCGGTCAAGTCACTTCAGTGGCATTTTTTTTTTGAAATTTCATTTTTGGGGACTCCCTGGGCTTCCTTGTCTGTCTCATGAGTTTCCCTGTCTGACTCTGATCCCTAGTATTGATATGCTATTCATGATAATGTTAAATTCTTAAAGTAAAAGTGACATTCTCCTTAATCTTCATTTTCATCCTTTTACTTAAAT
>APFE031105611.1:0-11878 GCA_000404065.3 Pinus taeda
GATTGGTTTTCTGAACTAATACCAAATAGGATGATTGGTTTTCTGTCTATTAGCATTGTCATCAATATATGCAAATTCTTATTCCAATTGCTAGGTTACGGTGGTTGTACAAATCTTGATTTCTTTAAGAAGTAACAAGTATTGGTTTTGTTTTATGGGTGAAGTGCTTCTGAAAGGATGAAGACCATGGAACGTACTTTGGCTAGAGGCATGCAATTGTATAATGACTGTTCTGCTATGGTAAAGAGGCTCCGGGCCATGGTGCACTCTACAGAAGAACAAATTCGAGTGCACAAGAGGCAGAGTACATATTTGACTCAGCTAGCTGCAAAAACCCTTCCAAAAGGCCTTAATTGCCTCCCTATGCGCTTGGCTACGGAGTATTATGCCCTGAATTCTAGCGAGCAAGATTTTCCACACAAGGAAAAATTAGGTGACAAAGCTCTCTATCATTATGCAATATTTTCTGACAACGTTCTTGCAACAGCAGTGGTTGTGAACTCTACTATATTTCATGCTAAGGTAGATTCCTCTATCCTTGAGATTTACACTACATCTGAAGGAAACCTCTTAGTTCTGTTTGAAGGTTAGTATAGGCATTATTTATTGGCTAAGATGTAATTGTTTTCTCTATGCAGGAGCCAAAAAAGCATGTATTTCATTTGGTCACTGATAAGCTAAACTATGCAGCAATGAAAATGTGGTTCTTGGCTAACCCCCCAGGGAAAGCAACAATTCAGGTTCAGACCATTGATGACTTTACATGGCTAAATTCTAGTTATAGCCCAGTTTTGAGACAGTTTGGCTCTGCATCTATAAAGGATTATTACTTTAGGTCACATCGTATGAATGCAGATTCCAATTTGAAGTATCGGAATCCAAAGTATCTGTCTATCCTTAACCATCTTCGCTTCTACCTCTCTAAGATCTTTCCAGAGCTCGATAAAGTCCTCTTCCTGGATGATGATATTGTGGTGCAAAGGGATTTGACCGAGCTTTGGAATATCGATATGCAAGGGCGGGTAAATGGTGCAGTGGAAACCTGTGGAGAAAGCTTTCATAGGTTTGACAAATATCTCAATTTTTCCAACGTACTCATTGCAAAGAACTTTGATCCAAATGCTTGTGGATGGGCATATGGAATGAATATATTTGATCTGGAAGAATGGAAGAATGGAGGAAACAGGGAATAACAGGGATTTACCATCAATGGCAAAATCTAGTAAGTACATGCTAACCTTCTACATTTTGCTTATTGCCTAATTTTTTTAATCTGTCCTCTGGATTTAACATTCTATCTATTCTCCGTGTTGTGTTCATCTCAGAACAAAGATAGACAGTTATGGAAGTTGGGTACCCTGCCTCCTGGGCTGATCACTTTCTATCACCTGACATTCGTCTTGGATAAATCTTGGCATGTTCTGGGTCTTGGTTATAACCCTAATGTTGATTCAACTGAAATTGAAAGAGCAGCAGTGATACATTACAACGGCAATATGAAACCATGGCTCGATATAGCCATCCCTAAGTACAGACATTATTGGACTAAGTACGTGAAATATGATCACATATTCTTGCAGCTATGCAATATCAGTGAGTAGATTTACTAGAAGATTGTTTATTATTCCATGAACTTTCACCAAGGAACCTGTGCAGTGCCCTTTGTTGGTTGCCACAAGAATTGTGGAGACTTAACCTATAATGGTAAAACCTGAGAGGACATTCAGATGTTAAACTGGGCAGCCTGTGAGTGGAATGTCTTCCTAATGGCAGTTTGTTACACATAAAAATGTGGCAATCTTGGAAATGTATAATTGTTTTCTACAGACATTGCTGCAATCTTGTGTGCATATATTACACATTTAAGACCTTCATTCCAACGCCTAATTTAGGCAATTTTTTAACCTATTCAATCTTCTTCTTATTGTTTCCACGTTTTGAGATCCGCCTGGTCTAGGGGCATTTTTTGTTTATATTAAAATTCATTATGAGAAACAACTTTCAAATTAAAAATAATGGATAGAGAATGTCGTGAAACTCTGAAAGTGTCGGTGCCATTTCTTTTGGATAAATTATAGATTCTTTATATCTGTAGCCATTTGTCTTACATATCTGTGTTCAGGAATGGAAGGTCGCAGATTATTCACTCATCAAGGGCCTGACATATTTAAATAGCATCACTGATATGATCAATAATGCAAATACAGGTTCTGATTGGGGAGGCGGAACAAACCTGGTTGGCGAGCAGCAGAGCGGGAGGCGCCTAGTCGAGGAGGAGAGCGGGAGGCGAGCAGCAGAGCGGGAGGCGCCTAGTCGAGGAGGAAGATCGCGATCGGAAATCGGGCAATGATTCGAGCAGTAGAGCGGGTGGCCAGGGTGATTGAGTAAATCCCGGAGCGTAGATTGAGTAAATCAGGGAGTCGGGGGGCAGTGGGGGCTGAGCGGAAGAAGGGGGCAGAGCCAGGGGAGCGTGGCGGAGGGCGGAGGGATTGCCGGCGGCCGGAGCCGGACAATTTTCCGGGCGGCGACGGAAACCAGGCAATTCCTCCACCCAGGTAGACTACTCCTTAATTTGATAGTGGTTTGGGATCAAGGTTGGGGGAAAACACAATTTCATTTTGTCTTTTATTCAGTAGCATTTCCGTTGATCCTAGGTAGGATCGTTCATAACCATTGGGTTTTACATGAAATTTTTAAAAAATAAAAGGTGCATGAAAATGGAGAATCATATTTTAACCAATGTAAAGGAGAAATTAAGAATTCCTTTAAGTCCAGTAAACTTTGGTGGATAACTAAAAAATGAAGAATTTAACCATTAGAGAACATATAATTTTGATATTTACTTGTTCCTTTAAAATCTTTGCAAGAAATATCAGGAATGATAAGATACTCTTAAAGCTAGCTTGATAGATATCACAAAACTGAAACAAACCATGATACTAATGCCATAATTAATTTCATCCAGGATGTTAAAAAAAATGTCCATAATTTACATAAAAAATCAAGTTCACAACTCAAAATCTAGTGAAAATTGCATAAATGTGCTTCATATTAGTAGTGAACTTCAAAATAAAAGGTGACATGAACACATACATAATGAGAAGAGATGGACGAACCAATAATTACTTTAGAATTCTTCCCCAAAATTTCTTTAAGGCTTTCGAACAATTCACTAGAAACTTTGTTAGTGCTTCCCCAAAAACCAATATTTCCCCCCCTTTACATTTCATAATGAGGCCTATATATAGGCACTCCAACAGCTTGGCCCTACCATAAACTATTATTGGTATATGAAAAAACACTCAAGTTTGTTACCCAACTGCCATTTGTATTATAACTAAAGTTTAGAAGTTTCCTTTGGGGTTTTGTTGGTTGTAGAGTGGGAACCTCTAGATTTTCTTTGATTCCAACCTTCTCTCTCCTCGCTAGGAGTAGTGCTTCTTCCTACTCCTGGTGCTAATTGGTTCAATTGGATAATTGGCTTGGGTCCTTTCTCACTCTTCCTATATCAGAATTTTTCCTAACCATGCTTCAGTTATTTCCTTCTCTAAATCCTTTGGTAAGAGGTTTTCCTTGATCATCAAAGAATGATAGAAAGCCCCTCCTATGTAGTTCCTCGCATATTCCTTTAAACTTTCCCACTTCCTCAGCCACGATACCAACTTTCTCACCTATTTTCTCTTCCATATTGTGTTTTATTTCTACTGAAGAAACATTTGTGGCCAAGTGAAGGTGATCAATGTTTATGTTCCCAGCTTCTTCCTTCTTCGTGTGATTTAGAAAATTTTTAATTACCTTGATCTTTTGCAAGGTTTTCCTAGCATGTGTCTTGAGCATATCTACCTCTTTGTCAGTTGTCTATGTTATTATGATATTTCCTTGCACCAGTTCCAATTAGTACCTAAAATTTTTATTAGTTTGATGACCTTTTTATGGATCATTTTTAGGACCCTCTCCAGCATGAGTTGACCCTCACAATCTCTTACCTAGAGGTTAGGATGAGTCTCCATTCTCCCGATGCACTATTTTACCATGTGGATCACTACTTATGTTCTTCTTAGATCTCACATTAGTTCTGAATGTGATGGAAAATCTCCCTCGAACTTCGTGTGCATAGTTAGCATGTCCATTCATTCAATTGAACTATGAGGACATTTCACAAGATAAGGAGGTGATATTGGACGGCCACTAGCCTCAACATTAATTCTAAAGAAATAAATAGTCTCATCCCTACCTTCATCCTTTTCATGATCTTCATCGGAACTAGAAGAAGCCATTACGTGAACTAGTCTTGGAGTTCTGGTGGAAAAAGGAAAAATACTATGTGTAGGCTTAAGGGTGGTACAACAAGAAATGTGCATGCCACTCTAGGTTCAAATTGCTGTGGGAGAAGGTGCATGGGAGAAGGAGAGTTAAGGGTTAGAGGAATGAAACACTGGAATTTGGACCCCTCCCATGATGAAAAAGTTGACAAAGGTGAATATTTTCCCATAGTGTGAGTGCTCGGGGATATAAACTTGAATTTCCCAATTGTAAGGCTTAATACTAAGAAAAGCGATAAAATTGGCTTGCACATGATCTGACAGTGAGATTCTCTAATGAGAGCTTAAGGATTAATAATTTCAAACCACAGTGATATGTTGACTTGATTTCAGTAAAGAATTCCCACTAGGAGAACAAAAAATGGCCTTGTTGGTGCTTATATAGGAAATATTGGAAGCACATGCATAGTATGAACACGTCTTCCTTCCATTGGCTCCCTCACAGTAGTAGGTTCCAGGTGGCATTACTTCACCTTGATAAGTTACTAGCCATGAAGGAGTTGGAGGTAAAGTGGGAGTGATGATAGGCTGACACATGGCCATCTCTAAAACATTCGTATCATCTATCCTCCGTGGACTTTTCTTGTGTGGAGTCCTTTGCAACCATCAGATGGCTGATGTCTCCACCACCTGATCACACAGTGTAAGGCACATGGTTTTAGGATGAGGATGTCTAGAGGGAAACAACTTGTTGGAGGGTACAAATGTGGAGGTTGGCATGACGAGCGATATGGAGGGTGAGGTGTCATAGGGGTGAACATAGGTCAACCCTGGGTTAAAAATCCATGTAGTAAAGCTAGTAAAGGAAAAATAAGATGAAGTTCATGGGACACGTACTCCAAGCCGAATGTTGGGAAAAACATCCTAGTGGGTTTTCATTTGGTGTATCATGGCTAAGGATAAATTGGCAAAGGAAATGACAAAGGCTTTGGGAAGGCAAGATGAATTAATTGGTATTTTTTTTATGAAAACAATGGAAATTAGGAGAAAAGGAAGGTGAAAGGTCACATGTTTCACATGATGAGGAAAATGAAGGTAAATAATATAATTGAAGAAAATAGATGCATCATTAATAAAAATGCTTTCAAGGATCAGTTCAAAACCTCTTTTCAGTTTTAGCTTGGAGCTCCCCCTATTTTCTCAATTCTCTCATACTTTTGCACACTTAGAGCATTGTTAGAGCTCACTAGTGTTGGAAAAAGGAAGGAAAAGGAAGGATAAGAAGGGAAAGGGAAGCAAAGAGCAAGAAATGAAGAATTGCATCAGCTACAACATGATTACTTGTAGGTTTCAATTTGCATGTATGATTTCCTTTCTCGGTTTGGCATGCATTGTGTATTTGGTTCTCTTGTTGTCATTAGCATGGGTTTTAACAAGTGTGATAGTCGTTTCAACCTTTCCCTACCGTTTCTAGATAGTCATGGTGAAATGGGGTTCTTCAATTTGGTTGAGATGGATTATTGGATGGTTTCAAAACTGAGTGAGGTGGTCTAAGGAAAAATCACAAGGCCTAGGAATCCCTGAACTGGTAAAGCTGGGATTGCAGTAAATACTAATTATGTATACCCTTGTTGGGCCTAGGATTACTAAACTGGTGATTATCGAGAGATAGGGTAAACCCTAGAGGGAGGAGAGGGACAAATTCCTCATGGTTTAGGTGGAGTGATCAGAGGCGTCCCTTCTTGTATAGGCCTTGTGATCCCTAGAGTGGTATGTGGTGGGATTGAGGTAAAGCATGGTAGTGTATGCTTTTTGTTTGGGCCTAGGAATCCCTTAGTGAGATATAGAGTAAAGCCTGGTTATATAGGTGCCTTTTTTGGGCATATAAATCATTGTGAAATGTTGGTGTGATACGCAGTAAAGAATAAGAACCATGGTTGGTTTGTTGTGTCCCACATTCATGCTTAGAATATGGCATGGGGGTGATTCACTGAAAGAAATATTTGGCTCAGGCTAATCTATGGTTTGGTGGTACGTGGAAGTGCTTGACTTGATTGAGTTTTTCATATTTTAATAAGATATATTTTCGACTTATGTACTATGTGTAAATTTACTTGATATTATGTGGCTTTAATATCTATTATATCATTGATATTTCTATGACTATATGATGGTTATAAGCATCGATTTATGAAAGATTTGAGTTATGGATATCATCATGTTTCAATTAATGAATTGATGGATATTGAATGAATGACCTAATAGATGATAATGCAAATACTGTGAGAGGGTACCACACCTTATTGATGAATCTCAAATAAGTATGAGGTCCCTATGTTAAGATGTGTTTTTATGACCTATACATTACATGTTCATGATGTATTTGATGAAATTTATGTAATGGTCAGGATGCGTCAGGTAAAGTCCTTGTTCAATTTTTTGATTAAATGCATTTTCTCCTTGGTATTTATCATTTATGAGAATTTCATCACGTTCTGGGTAGAGGCTTGAGTCATAGCCTTGAAAGGTCGCTCAAATTTCAGGGTCGCATGCATAAAATTGTCTAAAAAAGACTATAGGGACATGGATGCCTTCTTGTCGGAGTGACTGGAGGGTTTTATTCACATGGAGGGATTTTAGTGGGAGAGACTGGGGGTATATTTTATTAAAAAGGCAAGTTAGCTTAGGGTCTAGGCATTTGGAATGGTGGTTTAGCCCTTTCGGATCTTGTAAAGCCTAAGGGAAGTCAGTAAGGTTTTGTTTTGTCATTTTGAATTCCTTAACATGATATAGGTGGTTGAATCCCATCATAGTAACTCTTCGTGACATATTTACCCTGAGATACCAGTTAGATTGGGTAAGGGTGGGAGGAGGGTGTTATAGAGTAGTATCAAAGCATTGTTCACCCCTTGGACTAGATGGGTAGAAAGTGTGTGTCATGCATACATGTAGGTTGTATATGTTTTTGAAGTGTATGCATGATGATGGTCAATTTTGTAGTTGTGTTTGCATGTATAAGTTGAAGGTGTTGGGGATGTGTTTTCTGTGAATGCATGCTAGTCGAATATGCATTTTTGGTGTATGCCTAGTGTCGATATGTTGTTATTCCTACATTATGTCTAGTTGGTGCTATATTTGTGCCATCATGCATGATAATTGGGATGATGATTGATACAATGTATATATATTATTATGATTATGATTATACATGTATTGTGGTAATTTTATTAACCTTGTAGATGACATATTATCAACTGAACTATACTAATTTATGTAGATTATGTTTATACTTTATTTTAGATAACATGATACACTTGCAGGATTAAGATCAAATATGGCTAGCAAGATGGTATAATACAGTTCATGAGATTTCCCTATAGATCAAATGAGCCATGATGATGGGTAGTCTCCTCACATAGATGACACTAAGAGAAGTTTGAAGGAAGAAATAAGAATTTGCAATGAGGATAATGACATAATCATTCAAGCACATGAAAAAGAAGCAAAGGTCAATGCAGTTATCCTTCAGAAACTGCCATATTTGTAGAGCCTGTTTCTGCTTAGAACCAGTCATGGATATGAGGGTAGGACTAATAGGGCATATGGTAGTAGGTATCATGGTAGGCACATGTTAAATATGGATGACACAATCATATATGGAATTTTCTCGAATACACTGAATAAGAGAGGTGATGAACATAGGTTCTATTCTAGTTCTAGTTCAAACAGGTATCATGGTCATCATCATCATCATATTTAAAGGAGGAGTGATATGGGATATTTTCCAAATGAGTTTAATAAAGGCAAGGCTCCTACATTTCATGGAGATTTAAGGAAGTTAGAAGATGTAGAGGGATGGTTACTCACGATGAAGAAGTTCTTTGAGCTACATGACTATATAAAGAATATGAAGGCCAAAATAACTATCTTCAAACTCATCTGTTGTCCTCATCCACTATACTAATTAATATTACAAGGACGTTTATTAATTACCATAACTACCATAATGACCATGGATGTGTTTTTATTCCTTGAATATAGGCACATTCTTGGAATGTGTGTGCATTCTCTGAATGCATGTGCATTCTCTGAATGCATGTGCATTCTCTGAATGCATGTGCATTCTTGGAACATGTGCATGTTCATATGAATGTGTGCGCATTCTTGATCCATGACTAGTTGGTGACCTAGCTACCATCATGGTTTGTAGTTTGGGCCTTATTTATCCTATACACTAAGGAACATGTGCACATATGCATGCACATTCCTAGGACTATGCACATGTTCCCGTGGGATCACATTCCTAATAGCCAAATTTCTACTTTTGGGGCCATCATCGTCATGCACTTGCCTAACAAAAGTGTCTTTTTTATTCCTGCAACTCACTTCCAAGAGCCATTTAGGGTCATTGTGAATTTTTCGTGGGGTCACAAAATAAAACCCAACAACATAAATGGCTTTTTCAAGATCCATAACTTGTGTTTGGCCGAGTCCCATGCAAAGTACACTACCCACAATTTCTCAAGTTCATTTTGAAGATCAAAGATAAAATAAGTGTGGGGATTTTTCATAAAGGTGGAAAACTCATTGTGAAATTTGAAAACCTTATTCTTTTCACCTAGTTTTTAACAATTTGAAAAGCCTAGTTTTGTGGCATTTGAAAACCCTAGTAATGTAGAATGTGGAAACTCCAATATAGTGAGTTTAAATTTGAGTTCATAATTAGAAAATGTAGTTAACCACACCATATTGAAATTTCATTGCAAGATGGCAATGCCCTTCAATGTATATTAAAGTGCAATTTGAAAACTCTAGTTTTGTGAAATTTGAAAATCGTATTTTTTCTGGAATTTGAAAGCCACAGTAATATGGAATTTGATGTAATGGAATTGTTGTTTATACCACTAATTTATACCCAACACACCATAAGAGATGCTCGTAAGTGACATAATAAAGTGATGCCACATAAGCAATGTACATAAGTGATACTCTTCAAAATGAGACACATAGTCAACATGCCACAAGATACTTACAATAAGTGACATAGATAAGCATAAATGCACTAGCATAATGCATAGATGCCACGATACACCATATGAGGTGTCACATATAAGTGATGCACCTAAACTAGCAAGGAATAAGTGATGCACATAAGAAATGACCATGACAAAAATGGCATATCCATCAATGCATGTAAGTGTTGCACCATAAGTGACACATAATTAGTAATCTTACATGACACACATAATTGATACAACATAAGAAATATACATAATCTAAATCGATTGTTATACATAGTGGTTGCAATATATTCAAGAGGATATGTAATATAGAGGTTTCAATATACATGGGAAGATATGTAAGGAACCTCTACCTTCTAATGACCAATCCCCAAAGTTGACAAGAGGTTGATGCCTCTCATTTTAGCACTTTATGCACTTTACACTTTCTCTTTATGCACTTTTCTTGGGATGTTATATTTGTTGATTATAGTTATGGATTAAGATATGGCCCATAAAGAATTTATGAGATATACTTTTCAAAGTAAGACATAGTCAACATGCCATATGATAGACACCAAAAGTCACATCAACTTATGAACTATTAAATCATCTCTACTGTATCCGTCTGTATTTTGACTTCACCCTCATGATGAAGAATATATACATTTGTAGAATTTATTGAAAATATTAATATTATAAATAAAATTTACATTTATTTCATATCTTAATCCTAAAAACTTTTAGCTTATATACACCCTGAATTATTACATCAAAGGAAAAAATATTTTTGGTGTTATCACTTAAAATTATATTTAATCTTATTAACAGTAAGGTTCCAAATCAAAACAATTTTGGTATAATCCCCAAAACAATTTTGGTATAATCCCCATAAAGCGTAGAGTTTTAAGCTTGAGCATTTTAATCAATCCAAACTTCCAACCTTTACCAAACTTTATGAGTAGCGTGCATTTGATCAAACTCTCCTCTCTGCCTCTCTATGTAATGGTGTTAGTTATTCATAATTTTAAAAAGAAAGTCGTAAAAATGAATTATGGTTATAGTTTTATTTTAATTATGTAAATAAGGGTGTATTAGGAAATAAGATTTTCATCTACTCCCTTCGTGGCTCCACCACGGTTCTGTGGTGTTGAATGTGACCGGGGCTAGGACTTGTGCCACGAACCCTCCCCTAAATGCAGAAACAATTGAATTTAAATAAAACGCATCACCATAGACTGCAGTTTAAATAGCAATTAATGTTCAGTTTAAATTGCGTTCAGTTTAATTCCACGTTCAGTTTAAATAACAATTAATGTTCATTTTAAATTGAGTTTAGTTTAATTCCACGTTCAGTTTAAATAGCAATTAATGTTCAATTTAAATTGCGTTCAGTTTAAATAGCAATTAATGTTTAGTTTAAATAGCAATTAATGGTTAATTTTCTGGAAGTTAAGTCTAGTTTAATTTGCTGTAGCAGTTGACTGTTAGTTCGCTGCAGTGTACTGTTAGTTTCCTTCCAAATTCCAGCGTGATGCTGAAGAAAGAACATAGCAGAACACATAGCAGAACAGAACATAGCAGAACAGAGGGGCTGAAGAAAGAACTAGCAGAACATAGTAGAACAGAGGGTATTGTGAGAGTGCTGTCAAAGAAAAACACCCGTTGTCAAGGATTTAAGCAGAAGCCCTAGAGCAAACCCATCACATATCAGAGCTAACTTGCCAAGCAGCTTCACCCATCACAAATCAGAGCCAACTTGCCAAGCAGCTTCACTCCTCAACAGCGTTGTCAATTCTATTGTCAAAAGGTACTGCTGCAAACTTCAATCTCTGGTTTTTTTTTCAATCTCTGGTTTTTTTTACACGTGGTTTTTTTTTCAATCTCTGGTTTTTTTTACACGTGGTTTTTTTTTCAATCTCTGCTGCTCGCCAACTAGGTTTGTTCCACCTCCCCAATCAGAACCTGTATTTGCATTATTGATCATATCAGTGATGCTATTTAAATCTGTCAGGCCCCTTGATGAGTGAATAATCTGCGACCTTCCATTCCTGAACAAAGATATGTAAGACAAATGGCTACAGATGTAAAGAATCTATAATTTATCCAAAAGAAATGGCACCGACACTTTCAGATTTTTCACGGCATTCTCTATCCATTATTTTTAATTTGAAAGTTGTTTCTCATAATGAATTTTAATATAAACAAAAAATGCCCCTAGACCAGGCGGATCTCAAAACGTGGAAACAATAAGAAGAAGATTGAATAGGTTAAAAAATTGCCTAAATTAGGCGTTGGAATGAAGGTCTTAAATGTGTAATATATGCACACAAGATTGCAGCAATGTCTGCAGAAAACAATTATACATTTCCAAGATTGCCACATTTTTATGTGTAACAAACTGCCGTTAGGAAGACATTCCACTCGCAGGCTGCCCAGTTTAACATCTGAATGTCCTCTCAGGTTTTACCATTACAGGTTAAGTCTCCACAATTCTTGTGGCAACCAACAAAGGGCACTGCACAGGTTCCTTGGTGAAAGTTCATGGAATAATAAACAATCTTCTAGTAAATCTACTCACTGATATTGCATAGCTGCAAGAATATGTGATCATAT
>APFE031105616.1:0-16856 GCA_000404065.3 Pinus taeda
GGTTATACTAGTTCAACAGAGCATCTTAAGGAACAATGTTGAATGGTGAAGTAATAATAAATAAATAAACAAAATGTTAAATGGACTCAACTCTAACCTTCGTGACGAAGCTCCTTAAAGAAGGGCGTTATGATAATGTTCCCTATGAATAATAATAATAATATTAATAATAATAAATAATACATAATATAATATTAAATATAAGTATATAAATAATAAATAAAAAAGAAAAGATAATAATGATAAATAAATAGTAAAAGTGAATAAAGGAAATATAATAATAATAAATAAACAATGAGGAAATATAAGAATAATAAATATATAAAATAGTAAATAATAAATTGGAGTTCTAAATAAATATATATAAAAGTAAACCTAAAAAGTATTGAAAATAAGTAAAGTTACCAAAAGGTAAAAAGCAATAATATAAGGAAGAGTTAAATTAAAAAGAATAGTAAATTAAGTAAAAATTAAAATAAAGAAATAAAACTTGCATGTTTACACATGGAATGTGTGCATGTGGTCACCTTTCCATTTTTTTTGTCTATTTAATGGATGATGAGGAGGATGTGATTCATCTATTCCTTCATCTATCCTCTTGGGAGAAAAGTGTTTTGAGACAAAGGGTTCCCTCGTAGTAATACATTCATTAAGGCTCGGGGGTGGCCAGTTGCAGAAAGATTATGTGTAGTTGAGCCTACGGTTGGGTGGAGAGTCGTCCCCAAAATATTTGTTTAAGTTAGCTGAATTCAAGGAGCATTCAACTCCAAAAGTACAAGGAATATCGTTGATACAGGGTTTATGGAGCTTCTACATGTGAGAAACTTCATGGAGCTTATTTTTTTGAAATTAAGGTGGCTTATGTACAAATTGATTATTTTGAAATTAATGTAAGTCATATGTGTCTTAAAGAGGTTGTATTAAAAATAACTATAGGAATTTCATTTCACTAAGATATTTATGTTTCAACTTCTTAAGATGCACAACTTTTAGAGTGATCCATTGTGGAAAGTTAAAAAAATATTGGAAGGTTGAAGTGTTTTAAGTTTTCTATATCCAAATGAGATGGGGACCAATCCAAAAACAAAAATCAAACTTATTTATGATGAAACTATGGGTGATGATCACTATGACAACCAATTAGGAATGACGTAATTTGGAAGTGAGAATTTAGTGATATAAATGAAAGGAGGTAATGTTCATCAATTATCATGTTTTCTTATCAAGTGGAAAATATTAGTACGATATACAATCCATAATAATTAGGGGTTTCATGTGGAAAGTACTTAAAGTGGGTGTGGAATATATTTAAAGTGCTTATAGAATAGAACTCAAGATGGTATGGCTTTGTTTCAAGGATATCTTCTCTTAAAAAGGGGAAAGAAAATGATACAAAATTTAAATAATAGTGCCAACAACTAGCATTTTTTAAGGAGACAAGGATATTAAAAATGATTAAAAGAATAACAAGGGAGGAGTTCTAAGATAACTCCTTAATCTAAAGATTATATGAAATTATATAAGAAGGAATGACAAGGGAGGATCTTATAAATCTATTGTTAATGATAATGAATGGTAGTAGTGGTGACCATGATAAACTTGGAATAATGAGACAAGTAGAATGTTGTACTGGATAGATACTTAAGGGAATGAGTGGAATTTTCACAAACAAGCGTAAGAAATCAACAAGAAGTAATAAACTATCCTAGAATATGATGGAAGATTTTACAATAGGGATCGATAACAATTAATGGAGTTTAATTATCATGATAATTGTGGAGTATATTAGAGTTGTAGGAATTATGGTAAACTATGATTACATAATCCATGAATGCCTGCAAGATGTGAATAAAGAAGCTAAACATAGAAATTGGGAAGATTTTGGGAGTAGAAACTCGGAAAATGCCTAAGCATTAAGGTATTGGTTTGTAGATTTCTGTGGAGTGGTTTATGAGAGGTTGAATTTGGATATTCCACAGTGTTCATCTTTTCATTAGTTGACATTTCAAGCCTAGACCAAGACTCATCATCAGGACTGATTTACAAAGAAGAGAAAAGTGTGTAATAAATATGGAGTAGGTGGGATGTTAAGATGTTAAGCCGACCAGTTGATTATTTAGTAAATATTTTAATCTTATTTTGATTAATTCCTGTAATAATTATATTTATTGAATGTATTACTATCTATGCTCTATTTTTAATTTTAAATTTATTTATTTTATTTATTCATGGTAAGTCCAACATTAGGAATAGCTGAGCATGGTGTTCATGTGAATAAAAATGATATGAAATTTTAAAGTTGGAGTAGCTAATTAAATTTCATACAGTTCTTAAGGTGGATATCATTAATGTGTGAAGGGAGGTATGAAAATGTATTAATGTTTAGGGCTAAATTATGGGGTCTATCTCTAGAAAGTTATCTTAAGAATATTGATGAGTAGATTGAATAATATGATTGGTATGAGTCATAGTGATGACGTACAAAATTTAGAAGTCTCAAGATTGGAATTTATGACTACTTGTAATTGGTGAGAAATGACAAGTGATAAAGGAGAGAAACCTTTCAAGGATAACAATTGTTTAACTTTTGGAAAAAGGAAATAAACTATGTAGACTAATGATAAAACATTGAGTATGAGGCGATGACAAGCGGTATCAAGATGGGAACTCGATGAAATAAGTAGATATTTTGTGGATGTACAATAACAATTACGTTTGTGATGGATAAATCACCAAGGGAAAACAAGCCCTCATGAAGGTGGATTAAACATGGCATAAGATTTAAATAATGATGACCTAGTGTATCTATGCCATTTGGATAAGAAAACTATGTATAGTGATCATGGAATTTTAATTTATATTGATAACTTAGAGAATGAGTGTACAATAGGTAATATCTTAACAATGGATTCCACTAAAACTTCCTCGGGGAAGGACGATTACATGACAAAAGAATAAGTCTCAAGATGATGAGGATCATTTAAAATCTAGTGATGTACATAAATTAGTATAACTACGTGTAAATCATCAACTTCCTAGTTGATAGATGTGGGAATGATTATTGAAAAGTAATTGATACCTTGATGAAAACATGACACTAATAGTATTGATGAGATAGACTACAACCTAGGTGGATGTTGAATAATCTTATTTCCTAGTTGGTATTCATTGTTTATACAAGGAAATGAAACTGATTTTGTGAACTATGATAAGAATGCATATAGTGTATTATTGTTTTATATCTGATAAGTATTGAGATGATTCTCATATTAATGATGTTTCATGAGGTGGTGGTGTGTGGTAAATAGTATAGTTATGATGAGAGGTTAATGATGCATATGTGGTGCTCGTTTATATATTTGTTATGCTCATCATGTTGTATGTTTATGAGGAATATGATATGCATAGTGATTATGATGTTATGATATGAGGTAAATTGACATGTGAACTTATTATGCGATGATATGCCTTTGATGTTGATATGCTAATTTTATAACTTAGGGGAATATTATGATGTGAAGTATGTGGTAATTTCCTATAGATTTATGACAATCAGAATTTTGTGATAACAAAGATGTTATGTTCTCATGATGACATGCAATATTTGGCATGTGGGTTATCTTCTAGATGTTATAATATAACTAATGCATCGGATGTATGTTGAGATGTGGTGATTGATAGGAAATCTAGTAATGGGTCTCGAGGGTTTGTTTATTTCATGATCTCATGGGTACCCATACCTTCAAGGGAGAATATGTAACACCATATGGGCTAGAGCCAAACTCAATCAACACTACATATGGTAGTGGTTCCTTTGTCTTGTATAGCTCTTGATCGACAACTCTTGAGGGGATTTGGGACCACCTTGAGGAGGCTAAGTCACTGATATTGGAGGCCAAGTGCCTGATATTAGAATGGGATGTTGAATTTTGGTGGGCGTGTAAGGAAATTGATTCCTGGGTTTGTGCTCTTATTGAGTGTGGAGCAAGTGGGCCAACCCTGTGAGATGCCAAGAAAAATTGAGTACTGGAAGAAGATGCTTGCCTTGGGGCAACTAAAGATTGAGCCAGGTGCAATACTTAGAGCTAACATTGGGTTGTGGTATAGAACGATAAGGCTTATGCTTGGTTCCGAAAGTGGGACAAAGGATAGTGATTCCTTGAGATTTGACAGATGTCGTGGAAATTTTCAATGCCTGCTGGTTATACTAGTTCAACAAAGCATCTAAGGAAAATGTGAAGTAATAAATAAATAAATAAACAAAATGTTAAATGACTCAACTTAACTTCGAGACGAAGCTCCTTAAAGAAGGGGAGTATGTAATGTTCCCTAATGATAATAATAACAATAATAATAATATAATTAAATAACATAATACTAATATTAAAATATAAGTATATAAATAATAATAAAAAATAAAGAAGATAATATGATAAATAAATAAGTAAAAAGTGAATAAAGGAAATATAATAATAATAATAAACATGAGGAATTGAATAATAATAAATAAAATAGTAAATAATAAATTTGGAGTTTCTTAATAAATCATATATAAAAGTAAACTAAAAGATTGAAAATAAGTAAAGTTAGCAAAGGTAAAAAGCAATAATTAATAAGGAAGAGTTAAATTAAAAGGAATAGTAAATTAAGTAAAAATTAAAATAAAGAAATAAAACTTGCATGTTTACACATGGAATGTGTGCATGTGGTCACCTTTCCATTTTTTTTGTATATTTAATGGATGTTGAGGAGGATGTGGTTCATCTATTCCTTCATCTATCCTCTTGGGAGAAAAGTGTTTTGAGACAAAGGGTTCCCTCGTAGTAATACATTCATTAAGGCTCGGGGGTGGCCAGTTGCAGAAAGATTATGTGTAGTTGAGCATACGGTTGGGGGGAGAGTCGTCCCCAAAATATTTGTTTAAGTTAGCTGAATTCAAGGAGCATTCAACTCCAAAAGTACAAGGAATATCGTTGATACAGGTAAGTCATTTGCACTCATGTTTTTGAAAATTCTATGTTAAATAGTTGAATAATTGGGTGTGTTGATCATAAACTACATAATTGATCTAATTAGTTAAATATTTAAATTTTGGGTTGTTACAACTTTAGATAAAAAAAATTAATATATTTCATTATATAATAGATTTTAAATTCTAACTTGAAAAGATTGGTTATATGTGTGTTAATTTATATTGAATAAAAAACTACATATAAGTTTTAGTGTGTTGACACGTGTTGGATATTTTAATGTGGATGATAACCTTATCAATTATGGTAACCTTAGAGGCTCATATATATATATATATATATGAAAAACTAGTAAACATCTACATTAAGTTTGGATATAAAATAACTTGAGCTAAATAAAATTTATCATAAAAACACATCTCAAATTTCCACAAAATGAGATTTATATCTTATTTTTTTTTATATGTCTTTACATTTTATAATCCCAAATAAAATAAATCTATGTTATTAATATAATTGGACTCATTTATATAGAGAAAAAAGATACAACTCATATGCAATATTTTACTTCAATTATTTTTAGAAATATATTCATCTTCACAATATTTTATGCATAGTTATAAATATCGATGCTCAATTGTTTTTCCACTATTAACGATTTTTAATAGCATTGAGATCGATACTAAATTTGCTTTTTTCTTTTCTTTTTTTCTTCGCTTATTATTAATGATTTTTAATATTACGTGTGCAACAATAATATATTCAGTAGGTAACGAATTACACATCTATTTTATAATAAATTATAAAAAATAACCAAATATAAAAAAAATGTTTATTGCTGGTAAAGTATCACGAGTATGTCAACTTTATAAAAATATGAATTTTGTAATTTAAAAAATGATAACACTAATTTAATTATATAATTAAAGGGTAAAAATTTATATTCTTAAGTCTAATTATAATTAAAAAAATTACTTTATGACACATTTCACATTATTAAATTGATATGGATAAACTAATTTAATGTTTATGAACTATTTATATAGTTACATTAGTTATTCTTATTTATTTTGTTCGATAAATGGATCTTTTCATTCATAAGAAAAAGTTACATATAGCTTGAATTTCCAAACCAAGACTAAGATACAGTGGTTTTTTGAAACTAATAATCTTCCTACCAAAAAATGACTATGATAATGATAACCACATGGAAGACTTTGATTTCAAGAGGAAAATTCATGTGACTTTTGCATGACTTTCCCCAAGTTCACCTTTCAGTGTTTTCTTGGATTAGTGTCATGTTGCTATTGCGACCTTGTTTTTAGCTTCTTTACTCATGACCACCATGAAGTCCATCATTTAAAACCAAGATTGAAGTGTCAGGTAATCAATTCCAACCATTTTCTTCGAAGATGGACCTTACACAAAATCATAACCTCTTGAGATAACATGTCTTTAACATATTTTCCATGTCATTATGCCACAAGGGAAACCAGTCATTGGTCATCTAGATCCATATTTTCTAGCAGGTATTTTACTTTATCCTTTTCCAATGGGGACCTTATCATTTCCTGTGGTAATGAATTTTTCTAGTGCACTTTAAGACACTTTTACGTTACATCTAACAGATATGGGATTCACCTTTTGTTGATTGCATGCTTGATGGAATGTTTAATTACTCTTGGGGCTCCTTTGAAGAGTCTATTTCTGATATAGGGATTTGATTAGGATTTGGTGTACCCTAGGCAATCAAATTTCTTCTTCATTGGGGGGTTTTCCATGAATCAAATGTATCTTTTTGAGAAGCATTTTTTTGAAACTATTCCTTGGTAATCATTGGACAATCCCTAATAATATGTCCATATTCATGACAATGCTGGCATCTAAAGGGGACATTTGTAATCTAGAGATTTCTTCCAAACACTATCATGATAGTATGTGTATGGATGGAAGAGTGTAGGATAAATTCATGTATACATAAATCCATGCCTAAGAAGTGTACCAATAGCATGAAAAGTTTTTTGATGGCATTTTCGATGCCTTCAAGGCTTTCCACCTACAAATATGGCTTGGGAAGATAATAGAGATGGTCCCACATCGAGGCAGCAAGGAAATTCTCCTTCTATGTATTATAATACTCATTCCAAAATCACATGAGGAGCTTTGAATTTTTGAAAAAATATGCCTCCCCTTCAAAATCCTTCGATCTATCTTCCTATCTAAACTATCATCTTTAAAAGCAAATCTTGGCCCATAACTCCAATTCTATTTGACATTGGGTGTTGCATTTATTTTAGATCCACCCAATCAAAACCTTTTTAGAGGGCCATAATAAATTTGCACATCAGTTCATGATCCTACATTTATTGGATATATTACCTAATATTACTATATTTAACCTCATAATTTGGATCTTGCACTTCCTTTCACACAAACCACCCTAGATTCTTAGGTTACCACAATGCATCTAATGAAGAATTTGCTACGAAACCATAAGCCACATAATCCCCTCTTTGCCCACTTGATCTTTGAAAAGGATGCCATACGTGAGGAGATTCATTGGGAATACCAATGTATTTATAATTATTACGAACTCCCAAAGAGGGCAGATCCCCCTCGTACAAAGTGAAGAATAGATAGATGGATATGTAAAAGAAACCCAAGAATTTATATAGTAAAACTTTAAATTTCATTTTAATTTTTTAAATATTGAAAATCATCTCATTTCAGTAGCTAAAGATATCTAATCTATAAAGGAGATTTAATGTCTAACATGAAATATATATCTATATATCTATATATATACTCAGAAAATAATAAATATGATGTTACGCTATTGTAGTGTTAGATTATAAAATAATATGTAAAAGTACAAAGTAATAAAAATAATAAGTTCTATTAAATTTACTATATTGTAAACAATTTGTTTAACAAAATTATTCATAATACTCATATTACTTTAAAATAATAATAATAATAATTCAAATTTATGTTCTCAAAACTTCATCTTAAAATATAATTATTTTAAATATATATATAAATAGATAATATTATAAACTTATAAATTTGCTTCTATAAATATATAATAAATGAAAAATTAAAATATAATTATTCAAATTCATACTATACTTAAAAAAATATTTAACATTATAAATATTAAATTCACTCTAATTCAATTTAACCCAAACAATATATCTCAATTTTCGTATTGGTAGCCATGGTTCTTTTTTTCCGTTGTTTTTTGGGTTCCTTTCGTGTTGTTACTTGCTTTTAACAAAATAACATTAAAGATTATATATTTTTTTAAATCTTTGCAAAGTATATTACGTTTAATATGTTTGTAATTTTAGTATTTTCACAAAATAATAACTATATTAATTTAGAATTTCAGTTTTTGCTAATTACATGTTAACTTTTAATATTGGTTAATTAATTTTATTAAATAATATTTTACATAATTCTTTCATTTATCTTTCTTTTTTTCTCATCTATATTTAATTTCATAGTTTTACTAGTGTCTACATGTGAGAAACTTCATGCAGCTTATTTTTTTGTTTCCTTGATATAAGATGATATGGTTGTTGTGTGAAAACCACATGGATTCCACTCATTCATGATGAATAAATGATCTAGAGGGGTTCTATTATTTCTTTGGAATATTTACAAGTTGAATATTAATGAGGCTAAATTGGGTTTTAATTGATCTTAAAAGTTGTATCTTAGTGGGGTCATAACATTCCTTCCAAGCCAAAGAGCCCAAAAAAAAGACTTCAAAACTAATAGACAATTAATTCAAGATTTGGGTGAATTTCTAGGCAATTTAGGGAGTTTTTCCCATGACACTTTCTTTCCTCCTCTAAAATCTCAATGATGAAGGTTCTCGTATGGATTATAAGGACCCTTAATGGAAAAATCAAGCATCACATTCTAAAAAGAAAGATTTCTATAGAAAATCTTGATATCCTTTTAATACAAGAGACCAAATGTGATCACCTCATTCTAAGTCAGCTAGTTAGGTTGCATGCAACCTACTAACGTCACACATTTATGTCTGAGAGTTTAGCTCAAATATTTTTCATCTTTTTAAATAATTTCTTAATTAGGAACCGACTACTTGGTCTAATGGAGATGATAAACACCCTCGAGAATGTGCTATGTATAAAGGGATGAAATCGAGTTTCAATTTATGCCTACCATTCTTCCTTTCTGCAGGTAATTCTATTAAGCTAATAAAATCTTGCTACTAAAACCTTATTTCCCATATCTTATTGTGGTTCCATACCAAAATCATGCATGACCATACCAGTTGTATACCATGACCCCATGCATGACAATAATAACCTTGATAGCATAAAATTTTACCCAAAGAGAGAGCAACCCACTCTAATACCACCTTGTAATCGCCTCCAACATTTATCAACTTTCACCAGTTTTCCCAGGGTAACTATGAGTCGAGGGTCACTATGATGGGACTCAACCTCCTATATGATCTTAAGAAAATGGATTCGACAACTTAAGACCTTATTGACTTCCCTCATGTATTACAGGACCTCTAGGAGCTACCCAACCCTTCTAGGTGTCTAATGCCTAAGCTAAATCTCTTTTTCATTGACCTATTCTCTCAGTTGCTCCCATTACAAGACCTCTAAGAAATTTTAAACATTCAGTTGCTACCATATTTCTTTTCCTTGTGAGTATGAACTTTTCCAATCAGTTTTATGCCACTGACCTTGAACTCTAAGCCATGTTTTCAGGGCTAGGACTAAAGCCTCTACCCAGAACTCAAGGAAACTTCCAAGAATGATGAATAACATAGGAAAAGATATTATAAACCAAAAAAATGAAGAAGAACTTGACCAAACCCCTCCCAACCAGGACAAATATTTTATCAAACACATGGTAAACATGCAAACTACACATCATGAATGCATATTTGAACATAGGGATTTGAAACCTATCTGGAAGGAAAAATTCCTTTTCACAACTTTTGCGTAACACCAATTAGGTCATGCATTCATTAAGAAGACATTCATTAATTAAAATGTGATAAAATCCATACTTAGATCTGGCATATAACCATGTTTATAACCAACATATTATCAAGTAGATAACAAGGATAGAACAACTATTAAAGCCACATAATAACAAGTATAATTACCCATCCATGACAAGAGAAACTTAGCTCTTATTAACCATATGCAAAATCCAACCAAGTCAGGGACTTCCATATACCACCTAACTTTAGATTGGGTTGAACCAAATATTTCTTTCATCCAATCACCCCCACGCCATATTGCAAGATTGAATGTGGAATCTCATGGGATAAACCAATCCACAAATAAACAAGAGAATCCATAGGGTAAACCACCTCCACCCTCACCATACGACAATCTCACTTGAGCTAGTCCCTAGATCACAAAACCAAACTGAGCTTGGATGCCTCAAAATTCCTTCACCATCCCTTGAGGAATTTTCCTGTCTCCAGCCACCTATTTAGGGCTTCCTAGAGAAAACCATTTCCACCCCCAACCCTTGGGTTTTTCCTCACACCACCTCATGTAGAACCAAAACCTTTCATCAATCTATAGCTCAACCTAGAAAGAATCCCCTCACACCACGTTTACGCAAAAATAGGAAGGAAAGGCTAAAACCACAGTCGAAACCCGACAAAACCCATGCAAACAATAACAAATTAATTGAATACAGACATGCACATACCATGCATGCCAAAACCAACTAGGAAATCATATATGCTAAATGTTACTTTAAGTATTCTCATTAAAGTTGTTTGATGAAACCTTTCCTTTATTGATTCTTGTGTTCCTTTGCTTTCCTTGTCCTTCCTTTTCTTGTTTTCTTTCCTTGTCCTCTTCGTTCTCCTCTCCTCTTTAAGACTAATTGCAAAAAAATAGAAAATGGCCCCAAAATGATGCTCTGATGTGTTTTTATTATTGATGTGCCTAATTTATTCATTTTCATTAATTTTCCTTGAGTTTCCTCCTCACATGCAACTTGTGACCTTTCACCTCCATTTTATTGCATTTTCCTTTCTTTTCATAAACAAAATACCAATAATGGATTTTTACCTTTTCAAAGCCTTCGTCATTGCCTTTGCTAATTTCTCCTTAGCCATACAATTCAATGATGTTTGTGAAAACAATATGTATGTAAAAGCTTAGCAACATACAAACTTAATAGGGAGTGACAGAAGACAGAGCAAAAAGGAAATTGCGCAGAACTAGCATTTGGAGTAGAATACTGGAGTTGGGTACCATGGAGGCGTGAGAAGGGGGGAGTTCTACTCCCTCCTACAGTCATGTAGACTCTAATCATTTCAAGAAGCCCATGGAAGTGGAAATCGGGTATACAGAAAGAGGAAAAAGTTAAACAATAGAGAAGAAAGGATGGCAGAAATGCAGGAGGAAGTCAAAAGGGAGAAATGTAAAGAAGTAGATAGTAAGAAAGTTGACCCTAGAATTCAAACAAGACAATATAAACCCAAAGCTTCCATCACACCCCAAGTGGTGTTAAGTGACCTAGCCCTACAAGCGCATAGGGAGCACATGTCGAGTTATGCAGTGATTTGCAAATTCATGGGGTTATGGCCTACAGAGAAGACCCTACACACATGGATAAAGAACCATTGGAAACCTAAGGGAGATATAGATCTACACCTTGGATCCAAGGGTTTCCTAAGAGTTGTGTTTACAAACCTCAAGGATAAGGATAGGATATTTGAAGGAGGACCCTACTTTTATGCGACTGCAGGTCTCTATATGAGACCTTGGGTGATGAACTTCGTCCTGGAGCGAGAAACATTTACTTTGGTGCCAGTATAGATAAGACTTTATTCCCTACCTCTATATTATTGGCTGTTGAAATCACTAAAAGCCATAGGTGATAAACTATGGAATTTTAAAAAAATATTAGAGGCCACAGTGCATAGGAAATATACCTCCTTCACCAGAATATGCATGGAAATGGACCTTTCTGGGGCCTTACTGGATGAAAAAATTCGAGAAGTTTTTGATGAAGATCGAGCGGAGGCGGTGGATTACGAGCACATACCCTTTAGATGCTCCAAATGCCATGAACATGAGCACCTCTTCAGAGACTGACCTTTAAATAAAATGGAGAGAAGTTTCAAAGCAACCTCAGGTAAAGAGAC
The DNA here is from genome assembly GCA_000404065.3 of Pinus taeda. Classification (NCBI taxonomy): domain Eukaryota; kingdom Viridiplantae; phylum Streptophyta; class Pinopsida; order Pinales; family Pinaceae; genus Pinus; species Pinus taeda. Next base: position 12,139 of record APFE031105616.1, read on the forward strand.
TGAAAGCTTTAACAAAGTTGGAGGCAAAGGAAAATGAGGAAGAAAGAACCCAAAAAAAATCTATGAGGAAAAACAACCTAGTCATAATAAGTTCAAGATATTAGAAGAAGAAGAAGGGGAGGATAAAATGAAACAAGTTTTGAAGGACAATCTAGCAAAGAAGGAAAAGGAGAACAACATGGAGGATAGACCTGACAAATGTCAACAAAAGGAGGATCATCCCAGCATGATGGAACTTGATAGGGACTAAGAAATGACCTCAAGCGAAGTGGGAACAAAGGAACATGAGCTATAGTATGTACTAGAAAGGGAACATCTTGATTTAGAAAAGTTCCTTTAAGAAGGAACTACCAAAGGAGTGGACTCACTACCTTAAGAGGAATTTAACAGAGTGCAATAGCTCTTCCTCTGGAGAACTCAAGCGAAGTGTTATGGGGTAAAAAGAAACCATGATAGTCAGGATAACGAAGGAATCAAAACTATCGAGGCAATAGAAGGAGAAGCTTCCAAGAACCCAAGAAGAAAAGGACAAAATGAGTTGCTGAATGAATGTGGAAAACTCATGATAAACTCAAGTAAGATGAAAGACCTAACTAGTTACTCATTTACAAATCTTTATTAATAAATATTACAACATGGAATATTAGAGGTCTAGGAAGTAAAAGGAAACAATGAAATCTCAGCAATAGAATGAAGGAAGAAAAACCAGATTTGGTTTTTATCCAGGAAACAAAATGTTCTGTAGACAAAATAAGAGAGATACATAGAAAGTGGCTTATTATGTATAAATATCTAGAAGTTAAATCAGAAAACATAGCAAGGGAAATTCTTACAATGTGGAACCTCAAAAACTTGGCATCATAGATGTTGAACCATCCATTAACTACTCTTTTGTGGTCATCCAACCTTTGGTGGACAAGGAAGTTTATTTGATCACGAATTTCTATGGTCCACAAAAGCTTGAATATAAATTTAAGCTCCTAAGCTCCCTGGGGGATATAAGAGAAAGACATATGGGCATCCCATGGATTTTGGGAGGGGATTTTAATATGATCAAATCTCTTTTCGAAAAAAAGGAGGGACTAGATCTCTAGGCAGAGCTTCCATAGCTTTTTAGAACTTCATTACCAATATGAGGCTAGTAGATACAGAAACCTCCAATGGCCTCTTCACCTGGAACAAGAAAAGGGGAGGGGCTACTTGAGTGGCCTTTAAAATTGATAAATTCGTTATCTTTGAGGACCTTATTCTCTCAGGCCTTGACTTGTCAACCATGATTCTCCCTTTTGGAGGCTCGGATCAGTACCCATACAGTTATAAGCATCCTTTATAGGAACGCCAAGATATAGACCTTCCAGATTTGAAAATATTTGGCTTACCCACCCGAACTTCTACAACAATATTGAAAAATGGTGGGCTAAATATTTGAATGTTTAAGGCACTAAAACGTTCCTTCTGCAACGTAGGCTAAAACACATAAAACTCGAGCTTAAATATTGGAACAAGAATGAGTTTGGAAATATCCTCGAAGCAATAAAAATAGTTGAAGGAAAGCTTCAGGATATTAACCTGGAGCTCATCACTAAGAGATTCACTGAGGAGGGTAACAAGCAAGTTGATTCGCTTCATCAAGAATGGGAAGGCTTATGTAAGCAAGAGGAAATCTTCTGGAAACATAAATCTAGAGTTCAATGGTTAAAGGAAGGAGACAGGAATACAAGATTTTTTCACAAATCCACTATGGATCATCGATCTCATAACAGGATTCTAAAACTGAAAGATACGCATGGAAATCAACTCAATACCCACAAAGAAATAGAATCTGCTCTCGTTCAACATTTCCAAGGCATAGCAGAGGAGCCCCTCATGGAGTTGGTTACCTAACTGTCCTAATCCACATGACCACGATCACAAAAACCTACATCTGAGGAGCCTTGTCTTTCAACCCAACCTAGATAACTAGAATGTCTGATTCAAGGTGTTTTAATTGCAAGCTTTATTGTTAGTCTGAAAGAAAAAAAATGTAGCACATCAATGGATTGTGGCTGAAGAGCCTACTGTAAAAAGCTGCTTTGGATGTAGCAGCTATGCATAGAGCGAAAATACATCAAAGATCAGATAAAAGTTAATAATTTTAGTAGTCATTAAATGCTGTAAATATATGAGTTCTGATAATAGATCCACCTGTATAGAATGCAATTTATTGGATTCAGTGCGGTATTGGCTGTGCAGTTGTATCGTAATTAATCCGTGAGAGGGAAATACAGCTATAAACTGAAGTCTCTTCTAATGGATGAATGATTTCTTGGACCAAATGGGTTCAATATTTATGTGCATGGACTTTTTAAATGCGTTAAAAGCTCCTCTGTTGAGCTGCGTTAAAATCTCTATTATATTTCTTAATATTCTATTTTTAAACAATTTGCCCTGTAAGATGACCCTAAGCATATATTGATGTATTGGATAAGTATAAGTATATATTAATGTATTTTTAATAAATAATTAAAGAATGAGATTATGTAGGCTTTTAATATTTGTAATAAGAAATTGTGAATGTTTTTATCAATATAATTACTTAATTTAATAATCTATGTAATGTACCAAAGTCCTTGTTGTAGTTTTGACACTCAAGGATGATGTTTTCTGGGTGACAATGATCGATGTTGATTATTCATCTTTTTCTGTTTGAACTATTGAAAAGTGATACAAACAGTCTAAACAAACACCCATACCACTGCCCAAACATGTTGTCATTCATGTATATCAAACGCAGTGTAAGATTTGAAATGTTGACCTTTTATTTTCAAATGATACAAACTGTCTAAACAAACACCCATACCACTTCCCAATTAACATGTTGTCATTCATGTATATCAAACGCAATGTCAGATTTGAAATGCTGACCTTTTATTTATTTATATAGATATGGAGGAGGGTGCTCCGAATAAGGCCGCCGCAACTTTGAAATGCTGACCTTTTATTTATTTATATAGATATGGAGGAGGCTGCTCCGAATAAGGCCGCCGCAACTTGCTGAGTTCCTGGATTCTGGCTGCTCAGTGCAACGATGGCCACTGCATTGAAATACCTAGAATGTGAATCTACAAACACCAAGTTTTGTTACTACATATACAGTCTATCACAACCACGCTATTTCTGTGAGACATCCAAACGCTACTGGACCAAAAGAGGCACTTTGAGGAATGTTCTTGTTGGTGAAAGTTACAGAAAAAACAAGACAATCAAGAGATAATTTTTTAGTGCTCGTGACAATGAATTGACATCCACGACTACTCATCGGAAAATCACAATAATAATAACATCACACATCCTGTCTACAGTGGCCAATTGTTCAAGCCCCGGGCACCCTTATTTGACCAAATCCAGGCCGCTTGCTTTCATACGCTCTGGGCAGATTTGGTGGTTGTGGCAATTCACCACAGTAGTATAAGACACAGTAGTGTAACCCATGACCGATTAATACTCACCCAATAATTCCTTGGACAAATCGTCAAGCAGAAGCTTCAAATTCATTCTAGCCACAAGCACAACTGCAAATACAGAGTAATTTTCGTCATGTACAGAGAAAACATTAAACTCCAGAAGAGAATGGTGTGAAACCAGAGCTCTCTCACTTTCACTACATATGAGAGATGATTTACCTCTTTCTGTTTACAGGCCACGCAGACTGATTTGACCACAACCGCTGGAGCTACCCAGTCCTCGAATCTATACAACACAGAAGAATGGGCAACGAACCAAGAGACAGGTGCAGTAATAGCGCCTACACTGCCACCATTGGAAATGAAAGAGTTGAGAAAATTCCGAATCAGGGGAACAAGAAGATAGCCATCCTTGGGAAAACCATAGCTATGAAAGCATTTATGATGGGAAACTCCACAACGCATAAGAAAGCCAGGGGTAGCGTCCCTTCTCGCCTTTTTACGGTTTACGGTTTATCAAGATACAGAGTGGCATGAGTCGTATGAACTTCTAGCTGAGTGTTTCCTGTAACCAACCTCTAGCGCAACAATTACCCTAGCCTATAATCCCTTCTCACCTTTTTACCGTCTCTCAAAATACAGAGTGGCATCTCTCCAAATTCAGAGTGGCATGAGTCTTTATTGTAGAGAACTTACAGTTGAGTCTTTCCTCTAACCAACCTCCAACACAGTAGTTATTGCCGCCTATAATGATCCAATGAATGAAAATTCTGTAATTGTCTAACGCATCATACCAACGATTCAGGATAGTACACAGTGGCATGTAAGAAAGTTATTCCCAGAGGGAAACGCCTTACAACGTAATTATATTCAATGTGAGCTAATTTAAGGCAAGTAGTATTACCTTAAATGTGATTCAATTTAAGCCTAGGATATGGTTATTAGTAGATAATCGTTTTATTTTTCTTGTGTTCTCATTAATTTTATTGCAATGTTACTTGTTTTTTAAAGCAAAGAACATTTTAAATTTTATGGACCAATAAGTTTTTGCAATTGAAAGCTTATATTTATTTTAATTTTTATTTAGCATATAATTTTCAATATTTTATATTTATAGTATGGATATGGTAATTTTGGATCTACATAGTTGTGAGATGAATGAAATCTTTTGAGATATAAAAAATCTAAAATATTATAAATTATTTATAAGTGGAGAGTTGTAATTCTATGTGATTAATAGATCCATCTTTAAACAAGTATGGTAAACCATGTGGG
>APFE031105623.1:0-12973 GCA_000404065.3 Pinus taeda
GGCTACACTAGGTCCGCCTAGGTTAGAGTAGGCTAGAGTAGTCTAAGGGATAATAGGCTAGGCTAGAGTAGTGGCTACACTAGGTCCGCGTAGGTTAGAGTAGGCTAGAGTGGTCTAGGGTATTATAGGCTAGAGTAGGCTAGGCTAGGCTAGAGTAGGCTAGAATAGGCTATGCTAGAATAGGATAAGCTAGGATAGAGTAGGTTAGGGTTGGCTAGGATAGAGTAAGCTAGAGTAGGCTAGAGTAGGTTGTAGTAGTCTAGGCTAATGTAAGCTAGGCTAGTCCAGTGTAGGCTAGAGTAAGCTAGGGTAGTCTAGGCTAAGCTAGAGTAGGCTAAGAAAGGCTAGGCTTGGCTAGGGTAGGATAGGAAAGGCTAGGTTGAGCTAGGCTAGAGCAGGTTAGGCTACACTAGATTAGGCTAGGCTAGGCCATAGTAGTCTAGGGTCTAGGCTAGGCTAAGCTAGAACAAGCTAGTCTAGGCTAGGCTAGAATAGGCTAGGGTAGTGTAGGCTAGGTCAAAGTAGGCTAGGCGAGCTAAGGGTGGGCTAGATTCGGCTAGGCTAGGCTTGAGTAGTCTAAGCTAGGCTGGAGTAGGCTAGGCTGGAGTAGGCTAGGCTAGAGCAGGCTAGTCTAGACTAGACTAGGCTAAAGTAGGTTAGGCTAGACTAGACTAGGATTGGCTTGGCTAGGCTAGGAAACTCTAGAGTAAGGCAGGCTAGGCTATGTTAGACTAGGCAAGAGTAGGTTAGGCTAGATTAGGTTAGGCTAGGTTAGACTAGAGTAGGCTAGAGTAGGTTAGGCTATGCTAGAGTAGGCTAGGCTAAGATAGTTTAGGCTAGGCTAGAGTAGGTTAGACTAGATTAGGCTAGAGTAGGTTAGGCTAGGATAGGCTGGTTAGAGTAGTTTAGGCTAGAGCAGAGTAGGGTAGGTTAGGTCAGGTTAGGCTAGGTTACGTTACGCTAGAGTAGGCTAGATTAAGCTAGGTTAGAGTAAGCTAGGCTAGAGTAGGTTAAACTATGCTTGAGTAGGCTAGACTAGGCTAGTTTAGTCTAGGATAAATTAGGTTAGGTTAGGTTAGGGGAGAGTAGGTTAGGCTAGGTTAGGCTAGGCTAGAGTAGTTTAGGCTAGCGTAGAGAAGGGTAGGTTAGTCTACATTGACTACCTACTTGTAGTCAATGTAGTGCCTCCAAGAAACATATTTCTTTCATAAAAAAAATCTCCAGCTCTCCCCAAGTTTATATACTAGGTTAAGTTAACCCTTCAATATATTTTGAAGTCGCATGTGTAAACCCTGCAGTTCTATTATAATCATACAATATGGAGGCTTGGAAATAGGGTATATTCATGCTTTAAGTTCAATAGTAAATTATATCTCACATTTTAATGGTAGTCTAGGAAACTCTTCTAGAAATGCATCAAGAAATTCTAACAATATTTGATGATGTTATATATCTTTTGAATATTTTTCTAGTTCATAGCAACTATCACATACATAAAACACCCTTATCTAAGACCCATTTTCAGTTGTAAGGCTAAAAAGAATCTTAGAGTTGCTTATCTCTTGGTTCCTACCAACATTCTCCTTTTCCCTAAGTCATCTACAAATTAAAGTAACTTACCTTGCATATCTAGAATTATTTCATGAGCTCCCAACCAATCCGTACAACGAAATATAACATAGGATCCCAAGGTGGTAATATATGATAGCATCTAAGCACTGCATGCTCTCAAATTAATTTCGTAATATTTTAACAAGTGTTCTACCTCTTTTTAATAATTAAATTCATCTCAACGAATTTATAATGAATTTTCTTGCATGCCATTAAACCACATCTAAATAATGAATTTGGAGAAATAAAAATTTTAGTGTCTTTTGGATAAATTAGTAAAGAAAATTTAATTCCATTTATTTTACCTACAATCCACAAGATTGTATATTGATGTTCTACTTGATAATTATTCACCATAGCATGAATCCTATGTCTTATGTTAGGTTAATATTGACTCGCAAAGTAGTTAAGATAACCTTGTTTTGGTCATTGATGGATTTATCATTGGTGTTTTATGAGCCCATGCCAAGGGTGACCCATGGTATTTAATGTAATGAATCCTATTTAAAGGCTTGAAGAACTCCATAAAATGCCTCAAGTGGCCTAGTGTTTTGTCAACTCAATGGATAAGGTCGATATATGTGTGTGTGTGTGTGTGTGTGTGTGTGTGTGTGTGTGTGTGTGTTTAGTTCTAATTTTCCCACTAAAGGGTTTCTAGGGTAAATATCGACTCTTTTCTACATGTGTACCATGAGCTTATTTCATTTCTCTAGTTACACTCCATTTTTAGCATGTGTTATCTTAGCACAATTAGAGAAATAATATAAACACAAATAATTATACACATGGAAAACATGTACATAAGAGTCAATATTTAACTTGGACACACTTTACCAGGAAAGCCAACACTCGAGATATATATCTTTGTTACCATAATCCAAGCCAGCCAAGCTCCAAGCCACTCCAGGTATTTTACAATGGATTCCTTCAAGCCTTAAAATAAGCTTAATCACATCAAATATCATGGGAAAATACCATGGGTTTCCCAATACCATGACCCTATAAACCACCAAAAATAATCATGTTAATGATCAAATCAAATATGTTGCATATGCAAAGAATAAGTTGTGGACCTATGGAATACTAATGTAAGTCTATTAAGTGATCAATTATATAATAGTGTTGAGGGATGCTAGAAGGTACCCTTAGTTGGATCATTGATGAGATCAAGCGAAAATACCAAAAACTCTTGTGTATGAGTTTGATATGGTTTGCATACCAATGATGCATAGCAATTGGAAGAACTAGAGAACATTTTGGGGGTAATATGAGAGGAAATAGGGACACTTTATGTGAGGTGATTTCAATCTGTAGGGAATTTAGCCATGTGGATGAACGCAAATTTGCGTCAATGTAGTTTAGCTCATCATGACTATGTAGAAGATTAGTTATGCCCCTTGAGGTCAACAATTATTGTAGTTTCCCCAAAGTTATTAATATGATAAGATCTAAGGTCTTAAACCACCCATAGGTGCAGGCATGAAAATATCATCACTACCGGAGGTGGAATGCTTTAGTAGCATCCATGAATGAAGTTATGTTAAACCTTGAGAATAACTCTCCAATTTAATAGGAGCTCCCAAGAACCTTTGATTTCATAGTAGCATTAGTGGCTTTAATGGATTCCACCCAACCAACCATTAAAGAAAGAACAGGAAATGAGAGTTATGGGAAAGGATAATTTGCATTGACACACTAGGGGAGAACTCACTATCAAATAAATTACACCCGCAAGTCTCCTAAATCAAATGATCATATATTTTGGCACCAAGATGGAAAAAATTCATTAGGAATGATCGGTTACAAATTAATGGAGTTGGAGCTATTACAGTTAGACAAAGGAACGTTTAGATATCACACACTGGCACTTACTTGAGCATGGCATAAAAGATTCAAACCATACAATTCAAGGTTGTCATTGTGATTATAACAAACATCCTTTCCCCCTACTAAAAAAATCATCCCTTAGTGTTAAACTTAATGAACCAATTTCTTACATGAAGTGATGGTTCATGGGTATGTGAACCATGGTAAATAAAACCTAGAAAAACATCACAAAGATTAACATGTAACATAGTAGAAGCACATGGATGTATATTCGAATATAAAGAAATACTCAAATAAGGAGTGTTTTCTTCAGCTTGTTGTATTTGGAGCAGAGAGGGATGTTGGTAAATAATATGGTAGATATTTCTTGCGGTTCATGGGTTCTCCCATAAAGAGAGAGTAGACTATGAGGAGACTTTTTCTCCTGTAGCCAAATATACCTTTATTGAAGAAGTTTTTCAATAGCTTTTGAGGTAAGGTGGAACATCCACCAGATGGATGTGAAGATCACCTTCCTCATTGTCATCATTGAGGAAGAAGTCTATATCGAGAAACCATATGCGTTTGAAGTCCATGATAGAGAGACTTATGTATGTAGCTTTAATAAATCACTATATGGACTCAAACAGGTACCCAAGGCATGGTATTCCAGGAAAGATAGCAATATGCAAAACATAGGCTTCACCAAGAGTGAGGTGGATCCCAACCTATACTTCTTATTGATTCTGTCTAAGCCCCACATTTTAGTGTTGTATGTGGATGATCTAATTCGAATAGGTGTAGAGAGATTGATTGCAGGTTGTATTTCAGATATAGCATTAGAATTTGAGATGAGGGATATCAGGTCGATGCATCACGTTTTGGGAATTTGCAGCAAACAGGCGAGATCCTCCTTAGGTAGGGGAAGTACAGACTAAAGAATCATCTCCGGTGTTAAATGTGCACCCATCTTTTCTAGATTGTTGGTGGAATGAATAAATACTTCATACAAGTCCAATTAGATTTTATGATTATTTTCATTTTTTTGGCTTTCCCGCGAGGGAATTTTAACAGGTCACCTTTTTGCAAGAAGTTTCTAGTAGGCCATTTATATTTTATGATATCTATATAGTCATTTAGTAGTTATATTGAATTTAAATGGTTTCCTACCATGTGTTCCAATCTTCTAGAGCACTAGCTGGTGATCAAATTAACCATGCCACTGAAGTCCACACCTACACCAACCCGCAACCCTTAATAAAAAAAACAATAACTTCATTCCTAAAAATTATGTTCATCATTTTTGGCTATTTTGAGTTCACTCAACCTTAAACCTCTCCAGGAAAAGAATATCTTCATTGCCTTTGCATTCAATAGACCAAAATGTTATGTTCTCTTAAAAAATGATAATAAATCACGATAGTTAATTTTGGTCTCTAGTAGATGTTAAATCCTTCTCCTACAAAGTTTAGATTACGTACCATTATAACATTCTTTGCATAACAAATTTAGTAATAAATGTATGCTGCTAGGTAAAACTCATTTAATTAAAATAACATGATGTATAAAATTTTAGCATTTTGTTGTGGAACATTAAACACTTAAACTATGCCAACTAAAATATTTAGTAAATATATAACTAAGCTAACTAAAAGAGTTTAATAAATATTTAGTTATTGAATGACTTGTAAATATCACTATATATTATAAAAACGCGATTTCAACCAGTTAAAGTAGCTCAAATAATCATGCGAGTTAAAGTAGCTCAAATAGTCATGCGAGTTAAAGTAGTTGAAAATTTAAATCATTAAAATTCATCAATACAACTTATTAAATAACTGAAAAATGTTATTAATAAAAAGGTTAAAGAACTGCAGAGTCCAATAATCATTGTTGACAAAGAGCCCTCCTCTTGGTAACCTAAAGATTCCATTGATAAATTCATTTCTTTCTATATGTAATTAACTACCCTCCATGACTTCTATTAGAAGCAAACGTAGTCTTTATAATTAAACAGTGGACCAATCATGATATATTTACTTATATAACAAGATAATGGTTGTTTGATGCTCATTTCTCTTGTATAGAGATAATGGTTGTTTGATGCTCATTTCTCTTGTATAGAGATTTAGAGATATTGTTGACAAAAGAAATATTAAAACAATAATAAAATTTCTATTAATTAATTTTTATAGAAACACAAACGTTAAGTACAAAAAAATATAAACAAAGTTGCATGAACGACTTAAAGTTTTTAAAATTTGCATGAACGACTCAAAGTTTTTAGAAAATTTGTATTAACGTTCAATGGATAAAAATTAAAAGAAAATTAAAACCTCCATTACCCATTAATAGAGCAAAATTAAAAGAAAAGCTTTGGAGGATACGTTGCCGTTTGAATGCTTTTTATAACAATATAAATAATGGGCGCACCTTTTACCATTGGTCTCGTAAATGTTTGAGCCCTCTTTTGAGGATTTATGGTTCGTGTTTGTTAGTGCATCAAGGGATCGGCAAATTCTTGCTAACCTGTTGTTTTTGTTTTCTCTGGTTTATTGCTCTGCCATTCTGGTTTTATTGTTTTCGTTTTCCCTGGGTTTATTGTTGGGCGATTTGATTATTTGATTCAGTTATGGTGTATATATTTTTATTTGATTGGTCCGGACTTTGTCTTTTTTATTTCGTTTGCAGTGTTCTCTATTGGCATGTTAAATCTGTTTATGGAACTTTAAAATGTGGTTTGGTTTGGTTTATTGTGCGATCTTTTCAAATTCTTCAGTGAATTAGGGCTAAACACAATAGGTAAGAATAGTATAATTCTTCAGTGAATTAGGGCTAAACACAATAGGTAAGAATAGTATAATTCTTATTTTCACTGGTTAATCAGCTGAATGATTTAGAGATGGTGCGAAAGAAGTAGCAGAGATTGCGCAAGCGATAGCAATATTTGTGCCGTGCGTTGACTAGCCCATTTAAAAAGCTCAATTGGTGAAATTCAGGTATTTTCGATTGCCATATTTATGACAGTTGAGATTATTTTTTGTGTTGAAATTAGAAGCTCTTGAAATTTCTTAGATGATCCATTCTTAATTTTCTAGATTGTCTGAATCTATGGTTAAACTAATTTTAATTTTAATTTTAAGAAATTTCTTGAATTTTTTTAAATTATTCCTCATGAAATTGATGCTTTCTAATTTTCCCCTGCTTTGTTAAGATTCGTTTAAATTAATTTATATTTTGATAAACTTAGGATATTATTGGCCACCGTAACTGTAAAATGTTGGAAGAGAATTCAGTTTTCATGGCCTTTGTCGCAGATTTATGGTGATATAGTTGATGAAATTACTCTGCTGACGTTTGTCACATATTTTTGTGCAAGGATTCAATTCTGGATAAAGGATTTTTGTCTCTACCTTCTGTGGCTTTCTCCTCTGCTTCCTGCACGATCGATGCCTCGACTTACGCTGTTGGCTCCACATAAACTAAGTAGAATCTCCGGCCGCCTTTTCTGGTAAAATAGTTCTGGTGAACATCCCATTAAATTAATTTTAATTTTAATAATTTAAATGACACAGAGTACTCGTTAATAGGCATTTGCAGTAGATTTATGTGAATGTATTGATGAAATTATTCTACACAATATTTGTTGCAGTGATCTTTGTCTAGGGATTCAATTCTGTATAAAGAGTTGTTGCCTCTACCTTCTACCTTCTACCGCTTACTCCGGTGCTTCAGTGCTTCCTCTGGGGAATGCCTCTGCAGCTTCCTCTGGTGCCTCGTCTAGGGGGCTCGAGTAAAACTAAGTCAACTGTTGCTCCACCTGCCTATGCCTACGCAACTATATCTGAGTTCATATATTCCACCGACCATAACTGATTGCTGGCAACGATAATGATAGCACTCAGGCATAGTGAAATGCTTTTAATATTGAATTTATAGGTTGAGAATGAGATATTATGAACGTTGAGCAGAAAAATGAATGAGAGATGATGAAGTTAATACCTCAATTAAAGGGATTGTGTTCTTAATTTAGAGAATATATATGTGAGAGAATTATGTTCTTAATTTAGAGAATATATATGTGAGAGAATTAAAATTTGGTGGTATAATGTACAAAAATAATCACCAAAAGTTTGCGAATATCTTCCCGGAAAATTTGATTGCTCTGCTTCAACTACGTATAAAGATATCAGACCTTGTAGACTGAGCTTTTCCTAGCGCGAAGCATCCATTTAAGTTGAGGAATTTAAGGTTTATGAGACTTGAAAGTGTCCAATTCCTGGTAGTTTCATTCCTGCTAATGTTTATGGCAAGGCAATATTTTGTGAAATGTCAATAGTTTGGAACCAGGGATAAACACATTCAACCATCCCTATCTCTGATATGGATGCTTTCTTCAATGTGAGATCTCTTAAAACACCCACCGATTCTTTCGAAAACTAAAGCTAGCTATTGGACAACAGTCCATTGTCAAAGTTGTGTGATGTTTTCGCTGGAATTAGGGATCAAACACAACACTCTAGCTAAGAATTGTAATGTCTTAGTTTTCATTAAATAAATTTCTCACAAGCAATATTGCAGTGATGCAATACAGGTGTTGTGGGAGGGAGATTAGGAGATGGTGCACAGGTGGTACGGTTTACCATAACACGGTATCATGGTTTTGGGGAAAAATTAATTAAACTGCTATAAAATCAATTAAACTGGCGATTACTAATAATTGAGATCGGATGAGACTGCATTGGTTTTTGGGCGTGGTTCTTTGATAAAATTGGGAGTTATTAAATTTAATGCATTGGTTTTCAATTTTTCAAAGTTGTGTGAGTATTCAGTTAAAATAATTCTAAATTTTGATGTATTAATGAAATTAATTGAGTACTGTTTTTTGTTTTTTTTCATAGTTAATTTAATTGTTGGAGTGCTATTTTTAAGTTTTTCAAATTTTGTACGAATCGATTAATTTAATTTACATTTTAAAATACGTGTAGAAATCGTATCACAAGCCATGGCATGGTTTCAAAGCGTAATCATTTTTATTGTCCATTGTAACAAAAATTTATGTTATATATATTACAGAATGCATTTTTTTTAAAGCTTTGTATCGTATTTATGCACAATGATACAATTTCAAAAAAGGCATTGTTGCCTCTGCATTTTCGCTCTTTGCATTTATGCACAAAGATTCAATTCCAAATAAGGCATTGTTGCCTCTGCTTTCTCACATTTTCCCTGTGCTTATTCTACCACTGATGCAGAGTTATGTACTTCCCATTGCAGCCATATCTGCTTCACTTTCCATTACTCTTTTCATGAAATTAATTGACATGGTCAAATGATTAATCTTATATGATAGCGAAAATTACATGGTCACATGGTTTTACTCTTGAAGTTAAATATGATCGCGAAAATGAGATATGATTAGACTGTGGGTGGTTGTTTTCTAAGGTTTTGTGAATATGGTTAAATTAAGTTTAATTTTAATATGTTTTTTGATTTGACATTAGTACTGATGAAATTGCGTGACAAAGGAGATATGAATTAGACTGTGGGTTGTTGTTTTATAAGGTTTTGTGAATGTGTGGTTAAATTAAGTTTAATTTTAATATGTTCCTTGAATTATTTGACATTAGTACGGATGAAATTGCTTGACAGAGTGCCTTTTGATGTTCTGGAATATTTTTAAAGATTGGATTAAAGTATTTTTAATTTCGATACACTTATAGAATTAGTTGCCATGGTACTTGTAAAATGTTCGAAGATAAAATCATTCTGCAGGGTATGTTAAGACATTTGTAGCATATTTTTGTGCAAGGATTCAATTCCAGATAAGGAATTCTTGTCTCCACCTTCTGTGGCTCTCCTCTGCTTTTGCAACGACTGGTGCCTCTACTTATGTTGTTGGCTGCCGATAAACTAAGCTCCAACCGCCTATGCTCCTAAAAAACTAAGTCGGTAGTTTTTGTGAGGATTCGATAAAATTAATTTAAGTTTGTGAAAATGTTTGACAGAGTACTAATTTTTCATGCATTTGCAGTATATTTATGTCAATGCGTTGATAAAATTATTCTAAACAATACTTTTTACATTGATCTTTGTCTAGGGATTCAACTCCGTATAAAGAAGTGTTAGCCTTTAATATTGGATTTATAGGTTAAGGAGAATGAGATATGATGAACTCTGAGCAGAAAAATGAATAAAACATGGTGAAATTAATATCTCAATTAGAGGGGTTGTCTTCTTAATTTCGTATATTTGGAGAATATATATATATATATGAATTAATGTTTGGTGGTATAAATTACGGAAATAATCGCCCAAAATTTGGGAATTTCTTCCCAGAAAATTCGATTGCTCCTGTTCAATTACTTCCAAAGATATCAGACTGAGGGTTTTCCATTTACTTTGAGGAATTTAAGGTTTACGAGACTTGAAAGATTCTCTGCTGAGTGCAATTCCAGGCAATTTTGCATTTTCACTCTACTCATGTTTATGGCAAGGCAATATTTTGTGAAATATCTCTTAAAACATGCACGGTCTGCGGATCCTTTTGGACAATAGTCTATCTTAAAATGCTTTTACTATTAAAGATATATGAGAGCGAAAATAAGAAATAGTTAACCCTGAGCAAAAGGTTAAAATGAATTTGTAATATTCCTCAATATAGTTACTACTCTCGCTCAGGCGAGTTGTTCTTCTTTTGTTTGCAGCTTCACTCTGTTTCTTACATTCCGTAGTGTAAGAAACAATCAATAGGTATCAAGAATATTTTCCCGAAACAATCAATAGGTATGAACCATATTTTCTCGAAACAATGAATGCCAACAAATACGTGTGAATTATGTGCCAGCCGAAACCATTAATGGCAACAAAAACCCGCAACCGATCCAACAATGATTTCATATTTTTTTACCCCATTGATTTTTCATCTATTTTTTATTCCATTGATTGATTGGCTTAAAATAGTATCAAGCCCTTTAGTTGAAAGAATTGCAGCTAATCATTTAAAAAAAATTGCACTTAATCATTTGAGTGGTTAACCAAGCTTTTTGCATTAGCACATTCTCATTTCTCTATGTTTTGCATATGCTCCACCCTGATTTTCACTGAGAAATATTCCCTTGTATATTTATGCTTCATTTATTCTTTTTACCGATCCTGTCTCATTGGCTGCTTAATATTATCATACGACCGTATTATTATTATTTTTTGTGATTCACATCCCAAAAGAGAATTAGTAATGTGTTAGGAAAATTCTGATATCGCGCAGACAAACACAATAAAGCTAATTAAAAATCTACCTTATTAATTTCATGGACAGAAATTTAAATATTCATTAATACCATTTTTAACGGTTGAGACTAAAATAAATACAGCTAATTGAAAATCTACCCTATTAATTTGATCGGAAAAGATTTACTTATTTAATAATACCAAAATAATTGAAACTAAAATTTCAGAGCCTTTTCGATGTTGGAAGCATAATATAGCATGTGGGGTTTACATGTAGTTTTAGTATCTAACCAGGTTGCTTATTTTGGGGATGTTTCTTTTGGTATGTGAGGTTGGTTTCAATTTTATTGCTTCTCTCACCATTATATTATCAACCAAATATATATTTACGGTGCACACATAAATTTGGTATTGAAATATAGATTAAATATATAAGTAATAGTTTAAATTTTTTTTTAGTGTTTAGAGAAATTGATAATTGGGCGAGATTTATACTCACTTGGATACACATACTGTCAATAAAACTTTGGAAGCATAATATATCATGTCAATTTTATTGCTTCTTTGAGCGTTGTATCATTAACCGAATATATATTTACACTTCATAGAGAAATTTGGTATTGAAAAATAGATTAAATATATAAGTAGTAATTTAAATATTTTTTTAGTGTTTAGAGAAATTGATAATTGAGCATTTATTCTCACTTGCATATGATGTCTGAGTTTATTAAAAACATAGTAGATCAGAAAATTATGATATTTTGCTAGAAATATAATATATTATGTTGGATTTATGTGTAGCTTCTAGATCAAACAATGATATCATGTGTTTAATTGTATGAATAAATTCTAGTTTCAAGCCCATTGCTTCCTTGACCAATATATTTTTAACAAAACATATATTTACCTCACCAATAAATTCAGTGACGAATTATAAATTAAATATATAAGTAGCAGCTCAATGACAACTGTATTTATTTTATTCATACAATATAGATTTTGTATTTTATTTTAATATATTTCAAATATTTTCTCTTAAAACAAGTTAGTAAATTATATTATTTACTAAAATGCTAAGACTATACTATATCAAAAACTTATGACACCACATCAACAACTTAACATATTGTATAAAATTTATGTGTAACTTTTGCATTCAACACTCATATGATTATCAAGGAAAATAATAAAATTTGTTCGTAGAAAGAAATTGTAGAATGTAAAATAGACTTCAATTCTATTTTCTAGATAATTGTTTTTGTTTAATAAAAAGTTGTGAGTAAATAATTATGTTAATTGCATTTATAATTGAAATTTATGGTTATTTATATTATTAAAAAGTAATTTAATCGTATAATTTTGCCTTCGACTCCAAAATAATTTTGATTTCTGGCTCATTTATAAAATAATTTTGAATCTTTGCCAACTATCTTATTTACACACTATAGAACTTTAAAACTCTAATATTTTATCAAAAAATTGACTTGTAAAACTAAAATGATAAATTTATAAATAATCTCACAACTTTCTAAAAAAGAATTCCACTTAATTACACCAATTAAGTAAGAAACAAAACCCACCGATTATATAAAAAGATAAAATTCAAAGCATCTCCCAGATATAGGGAGAGGAAATCACAAGTCGTATGCAGAAACCATGAAATCAACACTAATCCTAACACAACACAAAACATTTACATTAACAATTATTTCCTAGTTGTTCCCAATGAAGCATATGCAACTATTTTCCAACCTGTGACGATAGAGCATTTGGACCATAAACCATTGAGTGAGCTCTATTAAAACGAGGTCCCCCACCAATGAAATCACCACTAATCCCAACACAACACAAGAAATCAACATTAATCCTAACACAACACAAAACATTTACATTAACAATTATTTCCTAGTTGTTCCCAATGAAGCATATGCAGCTATTTGCCAACCTGTGACGATAGAGCATTTGGACCATAAACCATTGAGTGAGCTCTATTAAAATGAGGTCCCCCACCCATGGAATCAACACTAATCCCAACACAACACAAAACATTTACATCAACAACTATTCCTAGTTGTTCCAGATGAAGCATGTACAACTATTTGCCAACCTGTGACTATATAGCATTTGGACCATAAACCATTGAGTGAGCTCTATTAAAACGAGGTCCCCACCCATGAAATCAACACTAATCCCAACACAACACAAAACATTTACATCAACAACTATTTCCTAGTTGTTCCATATGAAGCATGTGCAACTATTTGCCAACCTGTGACTATATAGCATTTGGACCATAAACCATTGAGTGAGCTCTATTAAAACGAGG